>VMDR010000512.1:0-218276 GCA_007922815.1 Macrotus californicus
CAGAGAGAAGGAAGGAGATCCTACCCTTTGCAACAGCATGGATGGAACTAGAGAGCATTATGCTAAGTGAAATAAGCCAGGGGGTGAGGGAGAAATACCATATGATCTCACCTTTAACTGGAACATAATCAACCAAAGAAAAAAGCAAACAAAATACAACCAGAGACATTGAAATTAAGAACAATCTAACAATGGCCAGAGGGGAAGGGGGAGGGAACAGTGCAGGGAAGGGTTTCCAGGAACCACTATAAAGGACACATGGACATAACCAAGGGGGAGGGTGGGAGTGGGGGAGGGAGGTGGGATTGGCTGGGGTGGGGGGCAGTGATGGGGGGAAAATGCAAACTGTAATTGAACAACAATAAAGTGATAAAATATAAAATTAAAAAAAAGAAATATTGGAGTTTAAAGCATACATGTTGGGAATATAAAATTATTCCAAATAAAAGAAAAAAAGATAAAAAAAGAAACATCGATCAGCTGCCTCTTGTATACGCCCTGACCAGGGACCAAACCCACAATCCAGGCAAGTGCCCTGACTGGGAAGCGAACCCACAACCTTTTGGTTTACAGGACAATGCTCCAACCAACTGAGCCACACTGGCTAGAGCCCAAAAGATTTTGAAATGAAAGAAAAAAGAAGTGACACAGACAAGATGAAAAGCACAAAAATGGTGAGCACCAGCAATACTGGACTTTCAGTGAAGCATCTTATTTTGAAAAAGCAGAGTCACAGGCCTCCTGGTTCACGAACCGGGATCTGGCCTCTGCTCTGGGTGTGTCCCCCTAAAACAAGGACCCTTAATGTGTCCTTGGTGCCCCCAACCCATCAGGGTCCTTCCTGACCCAGCTGGAAATCCCCAGCAAGCCCGCAGGTGCGCTAAGGACAGAAGGCGGAGCGCTCGAGTCCTACCTGTGCCTTTAACCACGCGAACTTGCTGGCGGGCAGCTCCAGGGCCACCTTCAGGATGTGGTGCTGCAGGATGGGGGGCACCTGCTCGCGAAGGCCCTGCTCGGAGATGACGCCTGGGGCGGGGAAGAGGACAGTCAGGTCATGAGGAGGTGGGTGCCAGGCCCAGACAAGGGGTTCCACGACCAGAAAGGCAGACAGACGCAGGTCCCGTCCCCCGTCCTGGGGTCACCCTCGCACAGCCTGTGCCCACTCCTCTGTGCAGCCAACCCTTGCCAGACACGTCCACCCCTCCCGAGGCCCAGCCCGACCCTCGGCAAGGAGCTGAATACCACCTGTCACTCGGCCCACTGACCTCTCCCTACAGCTTGATGCTGACCCCCGCCCGCCCTGCCATCTCTTGCTCATGTCGCCCCGGCGTGGGCATAGGCCTTGCTCCCCAAACCGCGAGCGTTCTGCAAGCAGATGGTGGCCACCTGAGACAGGGTCCCTGCCCTGTGGCCCAATTTCCAGGTTTCTCTTTGCTTGGGAAGGGCACAGCTGCTACATACAAACGGCCCATTCTAGTACATTTCCTGTGTTCCCAGCAAAGAGCACCCCCCCTCAGTCAACTGGAAAGCCAAGTGCAGCTTTGGCCGGGCCCACCCGACAGCTTAGACACATCCCAGGAGCTGCACGCCTTCTCCCACAGCCCCGTCACAAAGTCAGCTCCACTGGACGAACGTTCCCATGAAGGAATTGTGTCCACAGGGCGAGGTTTGAACCGGATTCGCTGGGTAAAAAGCATGGCTACGTCAGAACACCTGTGCGTAGACGGACTGCCTCCACGCCCCCTACTGTTCCCGTGAGGGAGACCGGCTGTTTGAGAACACAGCCTGCACAAACTCCCGTTTATGCCGCGGGGCCGCACCTCGCAGGAGCTTGCTGAAGTCGAAGTTGTGCTGCGTGACCACGTGCGGCACCACCTTCTGGTACAGGCGGATGGTCTGGAGCAGCGCGGCGCGCAGAAGGACGGTCTCTGCATCGCCTGAGCCAGAGGGAAACGGCTCCAGTTAGGGAGCACGCGGTCCCCTGCCCTCCATCAGCGAGCACCACGTGGTCGGGCACCCGCGACCCAGCGTGGCCAACTGCCCACTGAGCAGAGGCTGCACACAGACCCCTCCCCCACTCCGGAGTCCCCTCAGTGAAGGTCAAGGCTGGGCAGATAGTCTAGTTCACAGATCCATTTCAGCGGCAAGACCCTGGGCAGGTCAAGGCCACTGTGTCTGTGCTTCAGTGTCCTCTGAACAGTGGGACACACAGAAGTGCCAACTTCACCAGGCCACTGGGGGGTGGTGAACAGGATCCAGACATAAGACAAAGCCTACCACCTGGCTAATAACAAGGTCTGTGTCACCGAATCTGATTACCAGGGACCATGCAGCCACCTCCAGCTGCACAGCGAGAGAAGGGCCCCCACCCGCCCCACCCGGAGAGGCCTGGCACGTCTGTGACAGGTTAGCACCCGGCACACGAGTCCCCTCAACACCCGCCCCACGTCGCCCTCACCGCACAGGGCCGCCCCGCAGGCCGCAGGAGCCCCGCTGCCCCGTTTCTTTCCTTTCTCATCATCCTGTTTTGCATCCTGTTTGCTGAGTGACTGCCAGACCCACACGATGGTGTTCAGGTCTGGTAAAACCTAAAAGGGAAAAGAATGAGTCACGTACACGAGGAAGAGAAACCTGTGGACAGAACCCCCGATGGGGGAAACGACGAAGGGGAGGGAGGGCACGTGTGCGTGGGGACGGGACGGGACGGGACAACACGGCACAGGGACCAGGCCCCGGCCTGGCCGGCTGCTCTCAGGCCTGGTACCTGGGACCGTGCACAGTGAGGCTTTGGTGAAAACAAACCTGGTCATTAAAACACGACCCTTCAGGCCCGTTCACCTGAACTAGGCCTTGGGAACAAAGGGGCACATCCTTATGACTCTCTGGGGGACCTGCCCAGTGCGACCTTGGCTCTTTGAGGGCAGCTGGCCTGACTTGCCCTCCTGACTTACCAGAATAATCTGTGGGGAGGAGGAACAAGAGGGGCTTCCCAGCAGCCCCTCCCACCGGCCTGCGTGCAGCGTGCAGGAGGGGCGGGGCACACCCGCTCCCGACGGGACTGGGCCCCAGGACCACCCTGCCCGACCCCTTCACTTCGCCTCGCCCCTGTCCTCTGCGCCTTTTCTGGCTGGCATGCCGGAAAGCCCCGGAAACTTCTACGGGAAGGCCAAGCCTGGCTGCCACGCCTGCCTTGCTCAGGGCTTCTCTGAAGAGCCGCACGAAGTCCTCCATCATCGGGGCCGTGTACACGCCGGGCTCCTGCCACGCCTCTCCGCTCAGGCAGTAGTCAACAGTTTTCAGTGCCCTCCTCAAAACGGTGGAGAGAAAGCACAAGGCCGTGCGCTTCACTGACTTGCTGTCCAGCTGGGAAGAAAAAGTGAAAGCCACACACGCCTTCAGGCCACGCTGTGGGCACACCTCCAAGTCCCGGGCTCTGGCCCCAGCTAGGGTCTCCCCCAGGGAAAGCACATGAGACGCTGTGAGAAGAGGTGGCCAGGGGACCCTGTCCTCTAGTACGTTTGCCCACAGCAGGAGCCGGGGAGATGGTCACTAAAGCAAGAGTCTGTTTTTTGTCTGTCTCCTTGTCTGTGGAAAGTCTTCCCCGATAACCACTCAGCTCACACGGACGACCTACGTCACCAACAGCCAATATGGCATCACACAGCTGCCAGCCCCTGCGCGAGCACTGGCGTCGGCCGCAGAGATGACGGTGGGGCGGGCAGTAGGAGCGCCAGCAGGAAGAGCCAGCACTCTGCTGGGTGGATGTGCAGCCCAGGCTGCTGACACCCTGACTCTCTGCTGCATGCAGGACAGCAGGAGGGCCATCACAGTCCTCACTCACTGCAGGGACTGAAGAACGTTCCAGAGCCTGTGCTACTTATTCCCAAACAAAAGAGGGCAGGTGGAGGCCCGGCTGGTTGAGGGGTGTTCCCGGCCCAGCACCTCCTGGGCCATGCACATCATGTCAGGCCCGGCCCAGCCAGCTCCATCACTGGCTGGTGCCGAGAACAGCCGAGTGTGCGGGCACCAGAGGGGATCCCGGGGGCTTAGTCAGATAAAGACAGGAAGGTTTTCTGATGGACTCCTAACTTAGTAACCGGGACAGCCCATCACCCCAGCATCCCAGTGAGCAGGGTTGGTTTTACTTAAATGTTGTGCCCTCATGTTGCTCCACAGGAAGCACCCTGGACCAGCAGTGACCACGCCGATCACGCATGGCAGAGGCGGGCCCACCCAGACAAGTGTTTACAGGCACACCCAAAGGCTCACAGCACAGAGCTCAGCCCACAGCCTGAGACCCTGCCTCCAACACCTCATTTCCTGTTCCTAAAATAAGCTAACTCTTCCTGATTCTAAAACATGTGCTGCTAAAAATGGTCAAATAATGCTGTAAAAGAAAAATGTAAAAAAGCCACATGCCCCATGAACTCACACACTCGCAGCTCAGGAAGGCCCTGGGAGACCAGGTGGCACGGCGGCCTCCCCATCGTCCTGCTGCCCCACCGCCCGGGGGACAGGACAGCCCTGGGGGGCACAGATTCCTTTCCCACAACAGCCAACTCCAGGGCACTAGGAGAGGGAGCAGCACTCCTGCACATCCCAGGCTGCCCGCGTGGGCTCGCAGGGCAGACACGCCCCAGCCGCGTGGAGGCAGTGCTCCCTGCAAGCCCACGGAGGTAAGACACGGTGTGTCTCCCATGAAGCAAGTGGGCTCTGGGCCCTGGCTTTGTTACAGTTTGGCAGCCATAGCACAGGCTCTCTCCCTAGGCCCACATGCCTTCTCTCTGCTCCTTGCCCCACCACCCACTCTTGGCACAAACCCTGTGGGGGTGGCTATCAACACTCGCCTAACCCCCACACGGTCTGAGGAGTCTCTGCTCCACAGCACCAGGCCACCACACTCAGGCTGTGTGACACCCACAGCTCCGCTGTGCTCGCACAAACAGCCAGTGAAGGGGGGGACGCACCTGCCCAGGCCCCCTAGGCCCTGCACCCCTTTGGATGCCTGGCCTCCCCCAGGCGGGCCTGGAGGCCACCTGGGTCCAGGAGGAGCGGGCAGAGCCTGGGCCCCACAGGTGCCAGCAACTCCAAGATGTTCACCTAAGGCCACGATGTGGTGGGGCAAGGTGCACGAGTCCCTCGGAATGTGGCTTCTGATGGGACCCAGGGCCCTTTTACAATGAACAGTGACATGAAACTTAATCATTACCCTCCAAAAACGCCTGAGACAGCTGGTCCTCAAGTTAAAGGTTTCCCGAAAGTCTCAACGCCCCTCACTCACACCACAAAAGAAAGGGGTGTCAGGCGACGTCCGTCCCACGCTCTCTGGGGGACACCGGGCCTCAGGCCCCACTCACTCACACCACAAAAGGAAGGGTGTCAGGCGACGTCCGTCCCATGCTGAGGGACACCGGGCCTCAGGCCCCACTCACTCACACCACAAAAGGAAGGGTGTCAGGCGACGTCCGTCCCACGCTCTCTGGGGGACACCGGGCCTCAGGCCTCACTGCGTGAAGAGACGCCGCCGCCGCGCCCCAGGCAGGAGTGTCCCTTCCCCAGGTGGGGGACGCAGGGGAAGCCCCAGAGGCTTATGGGCAAAGCACCACCCAGCACGTCAGGCTGGTGCTCTCAGAAACACCCCCTGCACGGCCAGCGGGGTGAGCAGGAGAAAGCTCCAGAAGCGGTGGGCACTCACGTTCAGTGCCTGGGTGAACATGACTTTGCTGCACACCAGGGGCACGGTGGTCACCATCACCATGGACAGGAGGCGGGGCAGAGGGATGAGCTCTCTGGTCTGAAGCGCCCGGGAGACGTCCGGCTGGGCCTCGTAGATCTACGAGCACGAGAAGGGGGATGAGCTGGCGCCGGAGCCCACGGACACAATGACCGTGGAAGGAGTCCCAGGCTCGGAGGAGCAGCCCACAGAGCCACTTGCCAGAGAAGCCAGGTCACAAAGCCGGCCGTTCCTGAGCAGTGGCCTTCAAAGCAGAGCTCGGCCTGTGATCTGTGAGCCTCTTAGAACCTCTAGCGGCAAACGAGTCACTGCCAGAGCAGACAGCTGCACGGATGGGCAGGTGCAGTGCTCGATGGGCACCTGGCAGACGGCGCTATCTTTCTGGCACTCGGGAAAATAAGACGTGTTCATAGATGACAAAATTAGTCTCCCAAGAGGTGACATAATTTCCCTAGGGACACATGGCCAGTGAGCAGAGAAGCGAGGACTGACACCCAGGCCTGCAAAGACTGCGCACCTATCCCCCTTCTCGGGACAGCCACAGCAGAGCCCTGCCCGGGTTGTGGCAGAAGAAAGCAACCCCAGGCATTTCCGCTGTGTGCGGGCCAGGAAGGAGTGGACGTGCGAGAGACAGACAGAGAGACCTCACTGGTAGACACGGGGACGCCAACGTCTTTGGTCAGAAGGAAATGAACTCGTATCCACTCGAAGCAGCAGGCCACTGTGCCACAGCTGAAGCCCCGCAGTTCTAACTGCTCGACACAGCAACCCCACAACGACCCTGCAGAGGGACATCCCACTGTTCCAGCCTGACTTGTGGAGACTCACGAAGACCTCACTGTCCACAAAATTTGGGCGACAAAGATGGAACTGCCTCAACCGACTCAAAAGGCCTAACCCTCACAGCCGGGCTCCACGAACAGCAGGATGCACAGGCAGAGGGCACAGAGTCACACGACCTGCAACACCCACCCCGAAGAGGCCCGGCTGAAAGTTCTTCATGCTCAGTGTGTCACCAGGCCATCCCACTCTGCCTGCCCGCCACTGCCCAGCTCACAGATGCCGCCACACTCGAGGTCTCACCTTGCTCAGGAGCTTCATGTTATTGGACCAGGTGGACTTTGCTCTCGGGAGGAAGGAAAACGTGACTTCCTTGAAGTATCTGTTCAGCAGGTCCGGGCACACTCGGAGGATGCTCACCACCAGCTCGGCCACCAGCTCGTCGTCTGCTGCCGTCTTCAAACCCAACAGGAAGTGCAGCAGCGTCAGGTTCCCGCCCCTGGGGAGGGAGGGCGCTCAGCAGGGAATGCCACCACACAGAGCTCAGAGTAAGCACCCAGCCGCCGGCAATTCCATTTCTGGTCAGTTTCCCTCATGGCGTAAAGTAGGGTGTTCTCACAGCCTGTGGGGGGCCCCCACTGCAGGGCTTGAATTCCACCCCTCCACTTCGTGCACCCCCATAACCCCCCCCTCTGACTTGTATGGAAGAGGGAGAGACCCCCTGTCCACCCACCTCAGGTCCTCCCTGTCTGCCCTGAAAAGGGCCAGACCCGAGATCGGCATCGGCGGGTGCAGCCTGCTCCTGACCCATCTCCTAGCCCACCCGTGAAAAAGTGGGCGTGTAACCAGTATGCAGGGGTGTACAAGTACGGCAAAAGAGAGCAAATGTATCTTTCTCTTGACACTAACGTTTTATTTACATAAAATGCTGCAGCACTGCCACAGTCCACAGTGCCAATGAAGTAACTCCTAAGAGGTCTTCTGCTTCCTCTGTCTCTAGCTCATTACACATCCCACACCTCCACTTAGCAGCTGGAAGAAGCTAACGCAGGAAAGAAAATCTCCAAAATTTGTCCTCATGTGGGGCAGTTTTCAAAGTATAAGAAAATTTTAAAAAGGAATAAGCCAGAAAACCTATGGACATTAAAACCTGCAGGAGGGGAGCCACCAGCCCAGGGTGTACGCAGCTGGGACCGAAGGGCTCTGGGCTGACGCCCCCAGACGCCGTTTAAGAAAAGAAGCCTTTTCATGCCTGCTTGACACTGTAAAGCCCTGAACTCCAAAAACCCTGAGAATGTGCCCCGCCCTCATGCCATGCTGCGGGCTTCTGGGACCTCACCGTTGTGCATCCCCTTAGGAACCAACTAAATCTAAGATGCTGCATGACAAGCTTCACATATAGTAAAAATTTTCAAAAATTAAACTAGTGAAATTTTGATCATCTTCTTAAAAGCTTAAAATTCATCTTCTTAAAAGCTTAAAATTCTTAATATGAAAAATTCATAAGCAAAACATACTTTGCAATGTGCAGTCAAATGAATGGGACATTAAATCTAAACTTATGGGAGCTAGAAATACTGTGGCTACTTTAATCAGCAACAAGGTAACAACATAGAGCACTCCACTAGCAACAACATAACCATGGGGAAAGTACTTCACTAGGCAACAATGTAACAATGATGACCACCTCTCAGCAACAACGTAACAATGTAGAACATCTCTCCCAGCAACAATGTAACTATACAGAGCACTTCTTTCAGCAACAATGTAACTATACAGAGCACTTCACTCAGCAACAATACAACAATGTAGTGCACCTCACTCAGCAACAATTTAAGGATGCAGTGCACCTTGCTCTATAACAATATAAGGATGCAGAGCACTTTCCTTCCCAGTGCACAGGATCCTGCTCCAGCCTCCTCCAGGCAGAGGCCAGAGAACTTTGTTTCCACTTTATAGATGAGGGGCAGAGGTGAGTGGCACCCTGCTCGCACTCCCAACCACAGCAGGCCCATCGCAGTCTGGCCCACCATCTGCCTCTGTAAACCAGGCTCCCAGCACACGGTCACACCATGGTTTATGTCCACACTGAGAACGTACTGCAATAGCACAGCTGGGCAGTCACCAGAGAGACTATAAGGCCTGCCAAGCCTAAAGCACTGACCATTGGGCCCTTCAGAGAACCAGCCTGTTGACCCTTGTCTACACTCTGATGCCTTGCTTTCATCAAGCACCTACTGTGTGTCAGCCTCTGCAGACCAGCCTCTCTTCCCATCCTCACCCACCCAGTAACAGATAAATAAGCACACAGTGCATGGCTGGTTACAGTCAGAAGCAAAGCCAGGCAAAAGGACAGTGACAGTGGGCTAGTTCAGAAGGGGCCACCAGTGACGGCCTCCCTGAGGTGAGACATTGACAAGGAGACCTGCTGCAATGAGGGAGTGAGGCTTTAGATTGTTGGGGACACACATTTCAACTTTCCCCAAGCTTTCCATGAACGTTGCCACAAACAAAAGTCCCTTCTTCTCCCTGAGACACGAACCCTTGTCTTTCGCCCACGGCTTCACAGCTGTGTGTAAACCACAGCCTGTTTGGGCGGACCCACAGCCACAAGCTGACTCGAGGTGCCCGTTCAAGGGCTGTCCAGCTTACGAACCTACGTGGGGGAACGTGTGATTTAAGCGTGGCACATTACGTCAGAGAGTAAAAGCTGGCTGTGGCATTGTAGCAGGGAAAGGGGCTTGTTCGCACTGACGAGAAAAAAATTACGTGCCACATTAAATCACGACAACCTCTGTTGGAACACGGACAAAGTCACGAGCAGGGAGGATCCCCACCACACTATCCCGTTTCCTGAGCAGTGAAAACCACCTCAGACAATCGACATCCTTACAGTAAAATGCCAAAGGGTAAAAAACAAGTCCCTCACGACGACCCACAGCCCAGGTTCACTGTCAAGCAGGAAAACGCCAGCTGCTGAGCAGTGCGTGTGACTGCAGGCCACGTGGCAGTTAAAGAACAACAGCACGGGCACATCCCAGACACAGAACGGCCTGACTGTTGGTGTGGGACTGCGTTGGCGACATCATTGCGATCGTGAGATAGGGAACAAATGGGTAGCCACAGCTTTAAAAGCCTCGCTGGGCGGCAGCTGTCCCTGAGGAGGATTGCTCACTGCTTGGAGGGTGAGTGTGGGACCAGTTCCCCTGGACTCCACTCCAAGCCCGCCCCTTGCAGGGTGGGTGGCCTGGCCTCCCTGCAAACCTGGAGTAATAATGACCAGCCTCCGCGCCGTCCCCAGCCCCAGGATGGCGCTGAGGCCCGTGTCAGGGTTGCCCTCTGTGGGAAGGCGGATGAAGACTTATTCTCGGGCTCGGACTCCGAGTGAGCACACACAGCACCTCCCTGGGTGACCTCTGTGTCAAGGCCACTGCTACCCTGAGACCTTTTCCCCAAGGGCACACATGACCAGAAGTCCTCTGGTCTCCAACCCCCCGCCCCCAAATCAGGGAGTGTGGCCATCACTAGTTCTAATCTCCACGGTGCCACCCTTTCACAGTCTCACCGCAGTCGCCCCTCCTGAGGACACGCCCCTCCTGCATGGGGGCATCCCACTTTACCTGCCGGAGGTGCCCAGAGATGCGTCGTAGAAGTTGATGCCGTGTTTGAGCGAGCAGCACAGGTCCAGCAGGAAGCTGTGAACCAGCTCCCTCACCACGGCCTTGCCCGCGTCCGCAGCAGAAGCCTGGCAGGATTTGAGAGAACACAGGGAAGAGCCAAGGTGATAAACCTTAGTGACAGCTACAGGGGGAAACGGCACTTCCACGTGCCCAGCGACAACTTCGAAAACACCTTTGAGTCAACTCTTGGTACCATTTCAAAAAAACAAACAAAAACACCCAGAAACACCAATCAGGATTAAAAAATACTCCTAAAAGGGGGAAGTTTAAACCTGTATTTTAAATAAGCTTAAGAATAACTGGATTTCTCTTGCTCTTTTCCATAAAACCCCACACTCGGGAGAGGCTTTAGTGAGCCCCCGAGGCTCCCTGGTGACAGACGAATAAAACATGTTCGGGACAGGCAGCCGCGGGCACGTTGGGAAGAGAAGAGCAAGGGGACAGCGGGGGCTCCGAGCTGCCACCGCTCCGGCCAGGGCCGTGCTCAGAAACAGCCAGAGGGGCAGAATGAGCAGGAGTGAGAGGCACCGGCCTGGGTCGGTGTGAGCGGTGGCTGCCAGCCAGCACTGAATAAGGACCACCCAATGGGCCTCACACACGCAGGGGCGCTCCCCAGAGGGGTAGCGTCCTGAATTACAGGCGACATACCTCGAATCCCCAAAAGCCAGATCTGAGGAAAGAAAATGGAGCACAGGAAGAGAAGAGGCGAACGGGCCAGCCCTGCTCTGGGTTCGTTCCAGTGCCACCAGCCACAGGGCCGAGAGCTTCCCTCATTTACAAAGTTTAATGTAATGACACCGCAGAGTAGGAAAAGCTCTTATTGTGAAAACAAAGTTTTAAAAATTATGTTAAATCTAGGTGAGAAATGAATACAACCACAAACCAAAAGAAGCAAGTGAAGTGCAGACAGAGATGGTTAAAGGTAGGTGCACCCTGGCTGGTGTGGCTCAGTGGACTGAGTGCTGCACTGCGAACCGAAGGGTCACCAGTTCAATTCCCGGTCAGGGCACACGCCTGAGCTGCGGGCCAGGTCCCCAGTGGGAGGCACGTGAGAAGCAACCACACACTGAGGTTTCTCTCCCTCTCTCCCTCCCTTCCCCTCTCTAAAAATAAATAAAATCTTTAAAAAAATGCAGTTCCTCAGTCTCCGGCTGTGAGGGTCATACGGCCACAAGGCTGGAGGACGTACCTCGGCATTTTCCAGGTCCACATCGACAACTCCCTTCCAGCTGTAGAGAGACGCGATGTGGGTCAGCAACTGCCCGGTGAAGAAGCGCACCTTCTGGGTTTTTGTGACACTCTTATTGTGAACCACCTGAAAACAGTGAGACCAACCAAATTCAAGGAATTCCATTTGAAAACAGTGTTCACTGATTTTTTCATTACAAAAATAAAGTGTGCTTGTCACAAAATGGCCAAGAAAAGGGAGCCACATGGAGAAGGAACCAAAGTCACCGATGGTCCCACCATCCCAGGACTTTGGGACGCCCTCCCCCCCCCAACACACATGTGCACACATTGGTTGGAGAGGGGTTTTTGCCCCCTGGAGATTCTGTTCACAGACAGCTGTGCGCCTGCTTCTCCGTACACAGCACAAACAGCTCCTTTAGAACATCATTTGGGCTGAGTCTCATTCTGCCCTCCCAGTGACCCCGGTGGGCACAGGTGGCTGTGTCCGGCAACCTCGCACAGCCTCACAGCACCCGGCTGTGGATGTGGAGCCATGGCTCATGTTCTCAGTCCACCCAAAGAGACCCTCTGAGCCTCCGGGGGTTTATGTTCTTCCGGCAAGTTTCCTGGGGAGCCCTGCGGCACCCGCACCCCCAGCCCCAGGTCTGTGCACATTTTGGAGACCTCTGACACACACTGCCAGACTCCTGCCCTCCTGAGGGCTGGACACTTCCTCCAGGAAGGCACCACTCTGAGCATCTTTGCTAGCACAAGTTGGTGCTAACTGGGAGGTGAAAGAACCTGTATCTTATCACTTGCACTTCGTAATTTTTTTTATTAAATTTTTTTCTTTTATTGATTTCAGAGAGGGGAGAGCAGGGAGTAAGAGAGGGAGAGAAATATCTACCAGTTGCCTCCTGTACATGGCCTGATCGGGGACCAAACGTGCAACCCTGGCACGTGCACTGACCGGGAATCGAATCCACGACCTTTCCAGTCTGCAGGACGACGCCCAGCCCACTGAGCCACACGAGTCAGGGACCATTACCTGTGTGACTTTAAACCAGGCCCCACGCCTCAGCATTGAGGATGCCTGAGGTGTGGCGGCGGCTGTGGGGTCATCTGGGATGTTGGGCAGCATGTCTGGTCTCTCCCCGCCAGATGCCAGGTGCCTCCCCAGTTCGGACAACCAGAAAGGCCCCTAGACACTACCAGATGCCCCACAGGGGTGGGGGGCACAGTCGCCCCCCTGTGGCTGCAGTGCTAGTGAGCGTTTCTTTCCCCGCGGCCCCCCGACAGCTGTCCACGTCAGGAGGGCCAGAGAGCTTCTCTAATAGACATGCAGTGAATACAGGGGTCCCGCCCTGGCTGGCATGACTCAGCGGACTGATCGTCAGCCTGCGAACCAAAGGGTCGCCAGTTTGATTCTCAGTCAGGGCACATGCTTGGGTTGTGGGCCAGGTCCCCAGTAGGGGGCGTGGGAGAGGCAACCACACATTGATGTTTCTCTCTTCTTTCTCCCTCCCTTCCCCTCTCTAAAAAATAAATAAAATCTTAAAAAATAAAATAGACAGGGATCCTTGAGGTGGGGTTTACAGGTTCTGTCACACGCTTGTAAAAGACAGAACATGCAAGCCCACACAGGAGAACGCTGGCTGGGCCGTGAGCAAAGGAAGACTGCCAGCCATTCACAGCTCACAGCGGTCACAGCCTCCCTCCTGCCGCAGCCTGAGCACCTGCTGCTCCACTGACCTCCATGGTGGCCTGCCAGCACCGCGGCGTTTCTGCTTTAGAGACGGCTTTCCAGCCCACCCACATGACAGCCTGCAGGAGCCACGATGCGCGGCTGTCGGGTCCTGCGAGACACTGGAGGGGCGAAGGGCGGACACGCTGGTGAGCAGACACGCACCTTTGCTTTCAACGTGGACAGCAGAATGTTGACGGTAGAGATCCTGTCTTCCTTTACACCCGAGCTGAAGATGCAAGGGATGAACTCTGAAAGGGAAAGTGCAGAGCATCAGACGCAGGACCAGCGAGCACGAAAACGCGGCAGAACGCCGCTCCCCCAGGCGCTGCCAACGAGGCCCGCACCGTCGCTGCACTCTGTCCTTCAGTCCCACGGGTTCGCAGGAGGAGCGCCCCCACCTGCGCCCAAGAACGCCACGTACTCCCGGTGAGACAGGGACAGACCCCGGGTCACCAGTTCTTCAGTGGTTTTCTTCCCACTCCCACGTCGCCTTCAGCAAAGCCGACTTAAAGCCGACCATGGCAGACAACACATGCCGTGGTTACGGTTTCCCAGAGCTCGCCTTGGCCCGCCTCACTCCAAGATGGAGCTGCAGTGACGGCGGCCATTTCACTGACTGCTGGTCTGGCCCAGGGTCCCGTGGGTGACAGGGAACGGCTGGCACAGCCAGATCCTGCACTGTCACTAACAGACTGGGGACACCAGCGGAGGCACGAGGGCATTTCCAGCCTCACTCCCTCCACACGTGCTTAACGGGCACACACTCTCTGCAAGGGCAGACCCACAATTGTTACAAAAAGAAAAGCCGGAAAACACCAGACACACCAAAGCGACCAGAATGCCACAACCCACAGGTGAAGGTCCACCCTGCAAACCTCTAGGTCACCAGGCAACTGCTGGCTGTCAACGTGGCCATCCTGTGCTCTGTTTCGCTTCTGGTGCAGTGGGGTCACACGAGGCAGCTTTATAACTGCACCCGAGGGTGCCCGTGAGCACACTTGCTCCTCGTCTCTGGCAGCTGCACCCCGCCCCCGGCCAGCCCTCGGTGTGCTCACGCAGGCCCCTGCTGGTGGCGAGTGGGCTCGTTTCCAGCCAACAGGAGAAGAGGCTCCTCAGCAAAACCTCTACCCGCATCCTCGACTCTCCTTCGGACAAAAGGCATGACAAGCTCTGGTGGGAGCACGCAGCCAGCGCCCGCAGGACCTGACGCCACCCCAGCCCCACGCCGTGTGGACAGAGACCCACGGAGTCCTTAAGGAAAGGAGAGGTCCCCCTGCACATGGGCCTGACCCCAGGGGACCATGCTGGACGACGGCCCGCGCTGTGCAGGGCCCAGGTGCTGTCCCCTGCCACAGTACCGAGTGTCCCCAGAAAAGGCAAGCAGGTGCCAGCTAATGGAACTGCTGGCCTCGAGGGAGGGAGACAGCCAGGGTGCAGCTGCGCTCCCCAACATGAGGTGGAGCCACCACAGCAACCACACCTTACTTCTCAAGCACCAGCACCGAGGAGAGCCAGCACCAGGGCGGCCTGCAGAGTCTGCACCTGCCCATCCTCTGTGGGGGCTCCGCCGGCACCCCGGGGCCCTGTAGACCAGGACAGGAGCCCCGCCCCTCCACTCTCACCCATGCAGCACCTGCAGACCACCTTCAGCCTGGAGAACTGCTTTGCGGGGACACTCCCAAGTGCCCAGGCGGACGCCATCCCCGCCGAGGGCTCACCCACCTTTCAGCTCCAGCACCTGCACCAGGGTGCTGTCGTCTCCGGCGACTAGGAAAGACAAGGCAAACTGGATGTAGGCCAGCCGGATGTCGTGCGTGCCCTGGGGGGACGGGGAGATGAGGGTCACATGAGCAGCCACACACGCCCCTCCTGTCCCAAAGTCCCAGGGGCCTCCTGGGCTCAGCGAGCACCCCTGGGTGGCTGTCGGTGCAAACAAAGGGTGTCTTCTGTGCCTCCCGCTCCGTCTCCCACTCCCCTCTCGCCCTTGTCTTCCAGGCTCTTTCTGAACACAGAAAAATGGTCAAAGCGGTGGGTCCCCTGCCCAATGGCACCGTGCCCATGCAGTGAGTCCTTGGACCACCGTGGCATCCAGCAGACTCTCTGCCACCCAGACCCCACCGGCTCTTGGTGGCCAATAAATAACGTGCCAGCTTCGAAAGGCCACAGAAGTGGAAAGACAGGTGCTGCAGCCGCTGAGGCTCCAAGGAGGTGACGTCTGGTTTTCACATTTTACAAGTTGGCACCAGACACCAAAGCACAGGTGCTGTCCTATCCCAACCCAGCATGGCCTCCCAGGACTGCCATGGGACCCGCCCTCAGGTGGCAGCACTGACCAGGGACAGTGAGGACCCGCAGCGCGCACCTCAGGGCAGTCACCGGGGCCTGCTAACCAGAGTGCCCTCCCAGAACATCGAGACAAACCCGTGTCTCGTCCTCCCCGTCTGCTCCCAAAGAACCCGGCAGGCGGTCACGCGGTGTCCGGCAGCTACCCCCGAAGGAGCACAGACCCCTGGCCCCTTCACCGCTGACAGTGACAGCCTGTCCCCTCTGCAGTGATCCCAAAGGTGCGGCGTCAGCTGAGCAGAATCATCAGTCCTGGAGAAGTCTGCCCTGGGTGCCTGACAGGCTCTGAGTGGCGGCAGCAGGGGTGGGGGCAGTGACAGTGGCAACCAGCAAGGCTCCCTGAGCACTCACCATGTGCCTGATGTGGCCGGCTGTCACCACACTGCCAGTCACACCGCGGAGGCAGAGGGCCCGCCTCGCCTACCTACTGTGGACATGTCACCCCAGGTCGCACAGCCCTTGCATGAGCCCAGCCCTAGGCCCGTGAGGACAGCTTCATGCTCGACCCTGGGTTTGCCCACACAGAGTCTTTCTCCTCGGGGCCCTTGTGGTGTCCCCCTTCCCTATTCTCAGGGTCAAGGGCCCTGCCGGCACCCTGAGGCCTCTGTGAGTGTGGAGCCACTCCTGCCTTGCTCTGTGGGGCACACGCTGCTTCTGGAGAAGGGCGGACATGTGCCCCGGGCGCTGGGCCACCCGGACGGAGGCGCTGCGATGACGGAGTCTTGGGCTGTCCACGCCACACAGTGCTTCGGCAAGGCCTGGTTGGACCAGAGCAGGCTCACTGCAAACACACGAAGCTCTGTGCTCTCCTCTCCCTTCTGGGGACCCGCCTGGGGCCTCTTCACCACCCGGAGGCTGGGACAATGACAACTGAAGATGGAAAAGGAGCTGCACCTACTTCAAGTGGCAGTCACACGCCGGCACCATCGCTGCTTACCAAACAGCAGCCACATTCAAGATGCCGTGTCCTCGGGCCAAGAGAAGAAGCAAAGGGGCTGAGACACTGTCCCTGTCCCCAGCTCTCCTGAAGCCTCCTTTTCTAAGAAACATGAAACTCAGAACAGCAGCTGATGAACCCTGGTGCACGTGGGCCTGTGTCCCAGAAGCAGGCTGGTGACATGCTGGCCTCAGTTAGGTCGACACCGGGCCGACCTCCCAGAGCCGTGGAAGCCACCAGGTGTTCCCACATGACCCTCTGAGCTGTAGAAACTCAGGTCCCAGGAAGTCAGAGAACAAGGTCACATCTGGGGGCAAAAGCCAATCACTCAAGTGCAGTTCCCACCTGGGCAGATGGGGCGGTGTGGGCCTGTCCTTCCCCAGTGAGTTGGGAAGGTTCCACTAGTTTGGGGTTTTTATATTTTTTGTCCACTGAAGTACTGGGAGCCAGGGCCCTGGAATGCTGGTCCCAGTTACCTGCTATTCTAGATGTTTCTACCCTGTTTGGACACAGCAGAGCTGGAAGAGATCCTCTGGAGGGTCCCTTAGCAGTGAATCCTGAACTACAGTGGGATCTAGATCTCACGTGCTGGCACCCGTCCTGCACACTTGGACAACCCCAGACCTCGGATTCCTGCCGCTGGGGAGGAGCTGGCCCTCCAGAGGCAGCACCCGCCCCCCACCCGCCTGCCCTCTTCCCAGCAAATTCCATCAAAGGCAAGAGGGCCCCGTGCCCGCTCCTTGTTCCTGCCCTGTCACTGCGCAGGCTGTTACCCCGGGAAGGCGGCGTCCCGGACTCGACAGCTTGTTCCAAAACACTGTCTAAAATGGGCCCAAACTCATCTGGTCAGACTGCCCTTCAGGACAGGCTTTCAGCAAAGCCTTCTTTGGCAGCATGAAAAATACCCACAATCCCTCTCTTCACGAGGCCTCAACAATTCTCTCCGTAAAGGTGGGGGTGGGCAGGAAACTCAAAAGATGAGGATTTAAGAAATTCATCTACCAAACAACATACGGCCCGGTCTGGATCCTGATCTGAGCCACGAAGGGCGTGGCATGTCTGAGACAGGTAGGGAGAGAAGGGGATGCAGCCGGGCACTGGTCGACACCGAGAAACCGTTCATGGTGCGGGCAGGGCGCTGGGTTTTGTCTCTCACAGGGCCGTCTTCGTGGGGAAAGCAGTGAAGTGTCTGGGGTGAGACAGGACGCCTGTGAGGGACTGGCTGTGACAGGTACCCTGGAACAGGGAGAGGGACAGTGTCTGAAGCTGGGGACAGGCACTGGGGGCTCGCTGCACTCCTGCTACTTCCGAAGGTCCCTGACACACCCTACACGACACAGATTTTACCGACGTCCGGAAACCACTTCCCACAACACACCAGGTCCTGAAGAAACTTGGCAGACGACACAGCAGAAAGCAAAGCCTCCCAGGGGCTGTCCCACATGTCTCAGTGGGTGGCCCGGGGACTGACCTGCACTGCACTTAGAGGTCAAGATAGCCACGTGGGAAGGGAGTGGGACCCTGACAACGACCCCTGCCCACGGATGGCCAGGCGGGACCAGCTGTGACGTCTGCCCCAGGTGCCATGAGCACAGACTCTTTTTTCTAGAAGCACCGCTAAACGCTGAGGCCCCACCTTCGGAATGAGTCTGCTGACACACGGACAAAGCACAGCGCCCACGAGCCGCCGTCCCTCAGAGAGCGCCTGTTCGCAATTTCAGTAGAACCCTCGACACCAGGCCGACCTCACAGAGCCACAGACGTCACCAGGTGCTACCGTGATGACCCTTCAGTCTTCGTTACCTGGCTGTAGAAACTCAGGTCCCAGGAAGTCAGAGAACAAGGTCACATTTGGGGGCAAAAGCCAATCACTCGAACGCGGTCCCCACCTGGGCAGATGGAGCGGCAACTGGCTCCTGGATGCTCGTGACGCAGGCGCATCAGCAGGGGGCAGCCTGTCACTCGGAAGGCAGGACAAGCTCTGAGCTCAGACAACCTGCCCCGGGCTAGCACCTCAGGGGCTGTCCTCCCCAGCCGGAGTCCTGAACTTGTGCTTTCTCAAGAACCTCCCAAGCCCGAGTGAAACTTCTAGAAACTTCCAGAGCCTCCAGGGAACAGTTTCTAACAGCCCCCGACACCAGCACTCACACGTCCCTCCCTCTGGACAACCAGCCCCTTCCCATCACGAGATGTATTTAGGAGGCATGAGAACTGTTACAGAGCCAGAAGGTCCCCTCTAATGACGTCCTGGCTGCAACATCGAAGGGGTTTCTCCAAAGCAGACAGAGTGTTAACTGGAGCCTGAGGCCACCCCCAGGCTCCACGCTGTGAGGCCACCGAGCTGAGCTGACTTCAGTCACCAACAGGCCAGGGAGGCCCCGTGACGCCAAGCCCCTGAACAGTGGGCCTCAGATGTCCCCATCGTTTGGGCTCTGCCAGGTGAGCAGGGAGCAAGGTTCTCCCTCCCCAAGGCCACCAGGGCACACGGCTCTCCACAGAGGCCTCTGTCTCTGGCACATGGGACCAAGGCCGGAGAGAGAGGAACAAACTGCGGCCCCCCAGAAGGGAAAGGAAACACGTGGGAAGTCCAAGGTGCAGGAGGCTCACCTTCAAATCCCTTTTGGTCGCCAGGGTGTACAAGGTCTTGTTGTTCAAATCGAAATGGCTGCAGACATCCCTGGCGGCCTCGGGGCCCTGGGTCACCATGGCGGTCATGAGGTTCAGGCAGGCCCGAGCCATCCTGCACGGGACAATGGGGAAATGAGAACCGCTGAGGCAAGCTGGTGCGCACGCCACCTGCACACCGGCCGTGGTCTGCTGTCCCCAAATCAGAAGAGGGAGGGAAGGAGATAAGCGAGCATACTTTTTACAAAACCCTAACAAAAATTTCAAATAAAGAGAAAAACTCTAAGTCTGAGGAGGACCCAAGAACACAGGACATGAGTTACAAAGACAGCCACTCCTCCGTCCAGTCAGTTGTCCCATTTGCGGGACAGCCTTGCCCTAGCCCGCCTTGGCGGGACACTGAGGGCGTCCCTGTGGCTGCCCTCCCCTTTGCAGGCCCCGACCCCGTGGTTGGCCCAGCATCCCCCACACACTGGGCGCTGCGTCAGGTGCTGGGAGACGGTCGAAGCCCCGGCCACAGGCACCCTGTGTCCCAGAGGAGGGAGGAAGACAGTGGGCAGGCTGATGGGACTGCGACCTTGAACGCAGAGCTGTGCAAACATACGAACAAATGCATGTCTTCCTCTGCAGAATAAAGAGGCAGAGAGCAATAGTGGATGGAGGAGGTTCCAAGGCCTCCCATGACGGTCCTGGAGGAGGGCTGTCCCAGCCACTGGGCAGGACAAGTGAGGTCAAGAATGCCTGGAGCGTCCCCAGCACAGCAAGAAGAACAGCCAGGCAGGAGGGACAGGGACTGTGGTGGAGGAGCTGGTGTGAATGGGCAGCCCCGGTCCTGGACATGGCTCGGCTCCATGCCCCGGGAGGGAAAAGCACAGACACACACGTGGGGAGCCGCCCAGAGCCAGCCCGAGGCTTGCCTCACTGGGCAGAGGCACGACCTACCTGTAACCCGAGGCGTACAGGGACTCACAGATGAGCCTCATGTGGTTGTTCAGTAGCTTCTTCACGATGTTGGTTCCCACAACGTGAAAATGGGACAGGTCGCTGGCTGTCCGCAACAATATGGCCTCAAAAACTTGAAGTATTAACATCACCTGCAGAGACAGTTGAAACGCCTGTGAATCGTCCCATTTCTCTCCCCTCCACAGCCCTGCTCCTGCGTTTGCCAGCCACATGCAGGTTGAAAACCCCCACCTTGCAGAACGGGCCCCCCAGATCCTGAGCCAAAGGAAGGGAGGCAGCAACTCTGCGGGGCTGCCTGGCCCGATGCCGCGGCTCCGGAATGAGTCCGGTTCCACAGCCGTGCTAAGTAGCCGTGCTTGCTTATGGCCACACCAAGTGAATGGCGAGAGAAACCTGTATTTGCGCCTGGGCCGCCCGGCTTTGGGGACGCTCAGGTTGCAGTCTTCCCACAGCGACCCTGAGATTTCAACAGGCGCCTGAACAGCCCCAGTTCTGAACTTCTCTGGGACCAGAAAACAAGTCGGCTCAGTGTGTGTCTGCGTCTGAGACACACACTCTTCACCTACTCCCCTTCTGTTAGAGCAAACCATGTCGAAAGCCAGTTCATTCGGGTTAAGAGTCCATGGCCCCTCCTGATGGAATATTCACCAATAAGAAGTGCTTGCCACTAAAATGCTTTCGAAGGTCCTGATGCAGGAGTAACGCTGTCCTACAGCACGGGGAGAAGCACTGCTTTCTGTAGAAAGCTGGTAATGTTTGAAAATGTGCCGTACGTTGCCGTGCATAATGACTACATGCCGTGGACACAATAATCCCGTGTATAACGCGCACAAAACGGGGAGCACGTCATGCACGGCACCACGTGGCAGCACAGCGCAAGTCTTTTCATCAAGTGGGACACAGCATGGCCCGACCTCTTCTCTCCACGGGCAGGGAGGGGGGACGTACTTCACTTCCGGGACGCTTCTCCCCGCTCAGAAGCTGGAACACCTCCGCACACTCGACAGAAATCTTGATGTAGCCTTCCACGACGTCGTGCACGTCCTCTTGTGGGAGTGTCTTGGCGGCGCAGACAAATGCTTCCAAGGCTGAAACAGTGGCGTTCAAACGTTAACAAGGACAGTCTCCCCCGGGACAGAGGGAGGAGTCCAGCAGGAGCACCCAGGCGACTGGACTTGCCACCGACCGAGGTGGGGAGCACAGCTGGGGGATCCGAGCTCTGAGGCCGGGTCCACTCCCAAGGACCTGGGTCTGCGCCCCCCTGGCCCGCAGCGCTCCGCTCCCCACCCCCACACCGAGGAGCGTGATCAGAGAGTGAGCACAGGAAAGGTGCCACACCTCTATCTATATATGTACACACACGAGTTCAGCCTTAAAAAAGGAAGTCCCTCCTTTGCAACATGCATGGACTGTGAGGGCATTAGTGAAATAAGTCAGAGAATCGGAAACAGCTGACCTCACAGAAACAGAGGGGAGCGGAGGCTGCCAGGGCGGGGAGGGGGTGGTGGAGAGAAAGTGGGGAGGTGCTGGTTACAGGGTGCAAACCTCTGGCTGTAAGGCGGGTAAGTTCTGGGGGTCTGGCGTTCGGTGTGGAGACCCCAGTCCACAGCACCCACAACATGTTCTGCAAGTGCTAAGAGAAGAGGTCTGAACTGTTCTCCCCACAAAACGCAAATCATGTGAGGGAGCAGCTGTGTTTACTAGCCTCCCTGCGGCCATTTCACTACTACACGTGAATCAAATCATTGCTCGTGTGCCTTAAACTCACGCACATGTCACTAACACCTCAGGGCAGCTGGAAACAATATGTCCCTAACACCTGGATGAAGACAAAGTCCCCTGACATCTACCAAGTCCACTTCCTTGGGAGGCCAAGCTGCCATAGGAAGTGACAGGAACACATCCAAAGGCAGAGAGAATGCACACTGGAGGCCAGATTCAGACACAAACTCACCCAGCCTCCCAGGAGAGGAACAGTTTCGCCCACTGCCACACCCCCGGCCTCTCACCTGCACCGCCCCGCAGCCGGTGTCCATGGAAACCTGTGCCAACCGCCCCTGAGCGTCAGGAGGCTCTCGGAGCCCAACCACATGTATGTGGCTGTCATCTTTCCTCTGCCAGAGGGTCCCTGTCCCTGCCTCGTCCTGCACCTCTGCTGAAAAGCCATATCAACGGGGAGCCTTCTTGCATCTCCCAGAAGAGACACAGGCCCCTGGACCCCAGGACGGTTGACAGGTGACTTTATGCATTCATCTGCTGTCCCCACTGGACTTCGTGTGAGCTCACAATGGCAGCGCCCTGTCTGATATTTACTCACCATTTTCTCTCTCCCCTAACAAATACCAAACACGTGAATGGGTGATTGAAACGTGTAGGTCTCCCCTAAAGCAGGCCTCGTCGTCCCAGCACTGCTTAGCAGCAGCAGGCAGCAAACATTTAGAGGCAAAACCTGTGCGGCACAAACGGGAAATCCATCGAGGCTATTCTGGCCGTTACTTCAATAACGTCTTTTCCCTAGAGGAACCTGGTCCCAGCTCATTTTGACACAGCACCAGTGCTCCGCACAGCAGCACGTGCAACTGTGTTTCCGCCCACAACCTGCCTACTTTCCAATGGGTTACACGGCGTTGTGAAGGGCATCGCGCTTTCCCAAAAGCCAAGTCCTAGCGCCTGCTCCCTGTCGTCACCGGGCCAGTCTCAGCAGCTGACAAGCCCCGGTGGAGGATCCAGGTGAGGTGAGGCCGGGGGCCAACGCTACTGCAAACAGTGCAGTTCGCAGCACTGGGCGGCCTCCGTCACAGTAGGGTCACTGCATGTAGTTGCTGGGAATCGCTACACTTGTTTCCTTTCCTAACAACTGCAGCGAAACCGCTTTAGAGCTCGCCGAGAGGTGCTGCCCTGGAGGCGTGTGGCCGCCAGGAGCTGTCACAAGCACACCAGTCGGCCCTCCAGGGTCGCACAGGACGAGGACGCCCCATCACCGGGGGGGCCTCGGTTTCCCGTCTGCAAATCGGGAGGGGAGGCTCTGGCCCGCGGCGAACCGCAGAGCTGCAGAGAGGAGGGGCTGCGTCTGGGACTCGGCGACCGGTCTCACACCGCGGACACCACGGCCCGCCCGCACTCACCCGGCCCCGCGGCTTGCGGGTCCTTCAGCTTAGCCTTGAAGCGCACGCCTGTGAGCTCTTCGGTGCGCGCCCGTTTGGCTGCGCCCGCGGGGGACGCCGCGCCGTCCGGGCCATCCTGGGCCGTCCTCTTGGGGACCCCCATGCCGACAGCGCGGGGCCGCGCCGGGCTCCACACCTGCAGACCTGGAGCGGAGCTTCACTGGCCGCAGGTGGCGCCGGCAACCCGCACGTGCGCAGTAAGGGGCGGAGCCTGGCGGAAGAAGCGGGGCCCCCGGAAGAACGGCCGACGGAAGGGGCGGGCCTAGGTCGGGGCCGGCGGAAGGAGCGGACCCTGTGGAGGGCGGGATCTGTGGGCGGGGCCTGTGGAGTGCATCCCGGGGCGCGCTGAAGGTCGGACCACACGCGGGTCTCCGCTGGCTCGCTCGCCGCTCGGTACCTGCGGACGCTGCACGACACCTTCTGTCCCGGCGGCTCTCGAGTCCCTGGCGGGAAGAACCCGGGTCCTTCGGTCCCGCAGGGCACGAGGCCGGGCGCGCCGGAGCAGCAGCGCCAGCTCCGTTAGCGGTGTTCCTGGGAGAACTTGCTTGGCCCCCAGCAGGATGCCTTGCCCCTTGGGGGCACTGCGGGTTGGCCGGGAGGGTGCCCAAGCCCTGCTAAGCGCCAGGCGGGCTGATGCGGGAGGTCCTGGCACCGGCACCGAGGCCGAGGGTCGTGCAGGCGCCCCTAACCGTGACCCGCAGCGCATCTCACGCCCAGAGCCAGACTGACCTCCGCCCCAGGCGCCCCCAAACTGATGGGAGGACGTGAGTGAGCCCTTTCCACGTGCAGGGGGGAGGCGAGGAACACACGACCTAATGTCTGCCGCGGCCCTTGGTGGGCAGTGCGGCCGCCTCCACGTCTAAGGTCCAATCTTTCAAACGGGGGGCCGCAAAGCCAGCCCTACCTAACGCGGGGGAGCCCTGAGCTGAGAACAGGATGCAATGTATGGAAAACGGCTTTGATGGGAAAAAGTACCGGGTGTTTCTGCAAGACGTTGGTGACTTGAGAGCTGCATTAAACGCTCTGAAATAACATGGAGGTATATGTATAAGCATACATACACACATATACATACAATAAGCAAAAACAGGCTGGTGCATCTTTTTAACGACTTCATCAGTGCCTGGTTATGTGCTCCTGTAGACCACAGGCCAGCTCATTGGATGCGGAGTCTGGTGGTTCCTGGAGTTCTCTCTCCGGCTGTCCTCCAGTTTCAGCACACACTGTCTTGAGCCCTGTACGCAGGCGTGTAATGAGCACCCGAGGACATGACCTTGCGGGGCCTCTTGGGATTTGAGTCTCTTGTAGAAAAATCCCATGGTATGGACCCTGAGCCTCTGGCCTGGCATGACCATTGTGCCCGTGGAGATGCCTGTGTTGTAGGCGGGTCAGAGGGACTTGCCCTGCAGGCCTGAGCTGATGGGACGCAGCAGAGTTAACACATTGCGTACCGCATAGAAATCTCTAAGACATACGCCAGGGACCGCACGTTTTTGGGCAAACTGCACGTTATTTAAATCATCATAACTACAGATCGTCTCCGGAATCGTCAAAACAGTCATCCACATCTTCGATCTCACTAGGAATATCTGATCAATTATCGTTAAATACTTCTGGAAGTGTATCAATTTCGTTGCTTTCCTTCCTTTTTCTGAGAGGGGGCATTTCTAAAAGCGCCAGGAACTTGAAGACGAAGACTATTCGAATGACCGAAATACAATGTAACTGCAATGCTTTATGGGTTCGTGCAATTCTATAGTTTTTTGTAGACTGACCTGCACGGTTTCCACCAATGAGATCGCTTCATTCGATGTGGACAAGACAGTGTGTTGACATCTAAGGTCCATAACAGATGGCACGTGAAAAACGAGAAAACTCGTGAGCGGTCCTTAGCAGATGGCACGCAAACCACGCGAAAACTCGTGAGCGGTACGCAATGTGTTAAGAGACAGAGACAGGCGCAAAGTTCAGGCTGCAAAGGTCAGTGCTGTTGGAGGTAAAGACAGACTTCATTCTGATGGACTGTTCACCCTGGTTCTCTTCTGTCGTTAACTGCCCACGACCAAGCTGTTTTCAACCAGGGTAGACCTGACCTAAGAGTCCACAGGAAGCACTCCAAAGCCCTGCATCCAGTTCCCACCTGTGTGACTTCGGGCAAATCACTGTCTCTCCTTACAAAGACTTCCAGAGGGTGAGGGAACTTGCCAGTGTTACGCAGCTGCTAAGTGCTGGAGGCACTCACTCAGGGGATCCTAACCCTGATGTAGAGACAGGTTGTGGTGGTGGTGGGGGGCCTTCCTGGCCTGAGAGAGTGACAGACCTGAGGGGCCATGGCTCAGAAATACCCATGGGTGCTTGGACTGAGTCGGCTTGCTGCAGCTCACCCACCCACTGGTTCGGATGCCCGGCTCACCAACCAATGTGTGCACAGGGACATGGCTGCCTGCAGGAAAGGCCTGCCTGAGGAGAGGGGACCCAGAACATTCTGGTCTGTTGAAGGTAGACATCATCGCTGCTAGCACAGTCTACGTCAGCACCCACTTCAGGGCTGGTTCACGTGCTATTCCCTCCGAAACTCTGCCCGGACCTCACGGGGCTCCCACGGTCACTCCACGTGGGCTCTTCTTATTGGGCTCTCACTCTGCATCTTCTTTCCCCCTTCTGCTTCCCTTTATCACTGTTATCACCTGGTGGTGTTAGCCATTTGTTTGTCAAAGTCCTTTACTGAACATGCGCCCTATGACGGCACAAAGCAAAGTCTCACCGCCTAGAACAGGGCTGGGCCCTCGGGCTGTGTAAATATCAGCCGAATGAATGTCCACATAGATCTGAATAGAAATGACCACACAGATCTGGGGCTTGAGCTCCGTCAATGTCAGTCTATCTGAAAAGGTGGGCGGGCCTTTGCAATGCTATCAGGAAGCCTCGGGATGTAGGTGTTTGAGTCTGCAAGCTTGTGAGCTGGCCCCTGGACTGGGGTAGATGAGTCGAGGGTGGTGTGCACCCTCTAATAGCCAACCAGTTCTTCTCCTGGGGCCGTGTTTCTCATCACACGTGTTGCATGTAGGTGTTGACTCACTCCCACCTCAGTCTTCTAAGTTCAAATGCGAGTTCTGGAAAGATAAAAGGAGAAGCTCAGTCAGAGCCCCTATTGAGTTCCTGTTAAAGCATGTCCATTGTGGGCCCTGAGAACGTGGGAAGTGTGCATTGCGTCACACAAGACAACGCTCTCTCCACAGTTCTCCCCGCGTCCTTCCCTGTGCACGCTGATACGGTCACACTGCAGGGGGAGGCGTATGCAGCCCCTTCCCTGTTCTGTACGACTTTTCATCTTTCTGGTGGTGGTGTTTTTGTGCCGCGCTTACTGAGGTCAGAGCTGCTCCATTTTCTGCTTGTTCAGCAGTGAGAAGAATGAGGCGTCCTTTCAAAGACAGTCACGTGGGCTCCGCTGAAGGACACCGTGTCCGCAGGCTAGAGAAGATGAGCCACCCTGCAGGGTTCAAGTCCACGGAGCACCAGTGTGTCCATGCGCATCGTGTTGTCCAGCCAACCATAGCAGGTTCAAAACAAGTCGTCTCAGACCAGACCAGCGAAGGGCGAGGTCATTCAGTGGGTAGCCTTTTCCTTTAAGCAGCACAACAGGGCAAAAGTGCACCCAACGTAGACACTGAAATACCAGTGGTAAATTCCGAAGCTATTGCAAAGACTGGACTAACATCTTAATCATTAGAAGTATAAGAAAATATAGAAAATTTGGGTAACCCTGTATTCTAATTAACTGATAGCAAGAGAACATTATGCCCACAAACAGGATACATGTACTTTTTAAATAACACGGAGTGCTGATAAAAAATGACTACATTCTAGGCCACAAAGGAGACCCCAATAAATTCCAAAAAAAAAAAAAAAAATCAACAACACACAGACATGTCCTCTGATCAGCAAACAATAAAATCAGACCTGGATGATAAGAGGGTAGGTTTTTTTAAAAAATCCCACAAGCCTGGGAGAGGGGACAAATCTTCTAAGTAAACTTTGGAAAGCATCAGGGAAATCATGAAAGACTTGGAATGAAACACAAAATAAAGTATTAATCAGCAGCAGGAGAAGGGTCTCAGAACTGTCTGTCTCAAATGGGCATTTAGGGTTAATAGTGGAAGCTGGTTAATGGCAACGATGCATCAGAAAACCTGCAGAAGGAAGGGAGAACACTGTGTGGACCGTTCGTGTGTGTGTGTGTGTGAGAGAGAGAGAGAGAGAGAGAGAGAGAGTTTGAAGTTATTAGCTTTTCAAAATGAGAAATTTTAATGGAACCACCTTGCCCAAAACTTGGTTGTGGAATTTTGAGAGTTACTCAAAGTTTCACGAGGACCAAAATCCAGCGGCACCAAAACCAACAGGGAGCAAAGGGCGTGGTTGGTGGCCCACCGGGAAAATGCGGGTGGCGGCGCCCAACGGGTTTCAAGGGTGAAGAAGCCACAATGCACACGCCCCATTAGTAAATGATTGTAGTGATTTAAGAATAAAATAAAAATACTTTTTTTTCTCTATTTCTGTGTATTTTATTTCAAGAGGCTATTTTTAGAACATAAATGCTTATTCAGTTGTTTGGATCTAACTAATGCATATAACAGTTCAGGCTTTTGTTGTTGTTTTGTTTTATTGTCTTTTTTAACTTTTTTATTGTTGACTCTGTTACAGATGTCCCCATTCTGCCCCTACCTTTGCCCACCTCCCCACCACCCTTGCCCTCCCTTCCCCCATTGCCGTCCGTGTCCCTGGTTTACGCATGTATGTTCTTTGGCTGATCCCTTCACCTTTTCATCCAGCGCCCCCACCCCTTGGACAGCTGCCAGTCCGCTCCGTGTACCCACACCTGTTTCTGTTTTGTTCATCAGTGTATTTTGTGTGTCGGATTCCACATAGGAATGAGAGCATACGGTGCTGCCTTGTTGCCTAGGAGCGCTGTGAAAAATCTCTGAGATGCCAAGGACACCAGGAACTGAGACGGTTCGGGAATCTCTGCTCTGTACCCTTAATCAGGACTCCCTTTTGTTGATTCTGAATTCCTTTCAGTGGACTTTGATTTGTTTTCTTTTCTTTTTGATAAGCTTTCCCTTGGAAATTATCATTGAAAACTTTACAATGTTTTTGTACACCCACGCTCGTAACGGTGTTATTCACAATCGCCAAGAGGTGGCAGCCACCCAAGGGTCCGTTGGCAGGTGAACAGGTAACTACCCACGTCGTGGAGTCACGTTCAGCCTTAAAGGGCAAGGAAACCCTGACGCCTGCTGCCGTGTGGACGGACCCAGGCACATCGTGGTAAGTGAAAGGAGCCCGTCACAAAAGGACATACCCTGTATGATTCCACTGATGTGAGGCCCACAGCGTGGCCAAGGTCCTGAAGACAGAGGATCAGTGGTCCCCAGAGGCTGGGGAGAGAGGAGAGAGAATCGGAAGCGAGCGTCGAGTGGGTCCGGAGTTTCAGTGCTGCAGGACGGAAAAGTCCCGCGGAAGGCCGGTGGCGACGGCTACACAACACTGTGGATGTACCTAATGCCCCAAACCGTCCACTTGAAATGATTAAAATGGTAAATTTCACGTTATGGATATTTTACCACATTAAAAAACTGGGGGGTGGGGCACTTCGTGGGCCTGGAGCCTTTGGAAGACACAGACCAGGATTCTCACCTACAGAGGGCGCCGCTGGCGGCCGCTGGGGCCTTCCCTGGCCGGCGGCGCACCCGCAGACCGTCTGTCTCAAGCTCCCGGCGCCCCCTCCCCAGCGCCTGTGCAGAGTCCCGCGCCTCCCACCCCTTCGGAGGGCCCTGCTGAAGGGTATTTACCTGTGTTGAACAGGAAGAAACCAGCTGGACATATATATGCACGACCCCCTTCCCTTTCCCTCCGCCTGGCAGACACGATCACTCCAGGGACCTATGGGCCCCAAACCACTCACCCTTAAAGAGAGTTCTGAGGCAGGGGTGAACCTGGAGGGCTGTGGGCACCGAGGGACAAGTCCTGTCGGCCTCTGCGTCCGTGAGGGAGCTAGGTGGTCAGGCTGAGAGAGAGCACGTGGAAGAGGGGCCCTGGGGGGCAGGGGGCACTTCACACTCCCGTGGACCGGAGTTAAATCACCCATAGTGCTCCCCGAACCCCCCAAAATTTGTGTGTGTTGCATTCTTCTTTTGCAAAGAGAAAAATGTGAATATCCTAGAAACAAACCAATAGCACGTACAAAAAATAAAGGAAAAGATGCCTTTAAGGAAACCTCAAGGAATGGTGGGAATCGGCACAGATTTAACCAATTTTCTGAAACCTACATGGGATCTAAAGAGGCTCCGGGCTTTCAGAGCCCAAATGGACTTTGGGGTTGACCTTTTCATTCTGCAGGAGTGAAACCATGGGGCGCAGGGAGGTCGAATGCCTCTGGGTGGCTGGCCATCGGTGGCAGAATAGAGACGCCTGCACCCGCTGCCTTTGACCTTGGACGGACTGCGCTGCTGCAGACAGACACCAGCTCTGCTCGGTGTTCTTAACTGCCCCTCGCGTGGGCTTTTGAAATCAGCCTCTCTAGTCGCCCAGGCCTCACACTCCAGCGAACAGGCTCCCCGCTGCTGCGGCGGCTCTTTGGGGCCAGCCCTACAAACAAACCACCGTTTGTTGGGCTCTGAAAACAAGCCTTTTTAGCTGTGGACCGCAGTTGGCCTTGCTCCCCCGAGCTGAAAGGTCGGTTTCTTTGTGGCTGACAAACGGTGGTTTATGTCTTTCTAGAAGGGCTTCTGCCTTTCTTTGTTGACGGCCTGAAGTCTTCTTACCTGGACGGCGCAGGTGAGAGGAGAGGCGCAGGGCTGCGGTTCAGACACGCAGTGCACAGGCACCTTCCCAAACAGGCCTGGAAGGAGGACGGGGTGGGACTTAGAGCTGGGAAGGTGGGACAGGGTTTGCTTCGAAAGAAAAAAAAAAAAAGGCAGGAACAAAGACATGAAAATAAGACACCTTACAGCTGGATATTCGTTCTCAGACCCGTTGCGGTGGCCTGAAACCGCGGACAGCACCCAACCCTTGCAGACTGCCTCCTCTCCTCCAACTGGCACACACCGACCGTGACATCAAGTGTGAGTTACGCACAGTGAGAGAGCAACAACAAAAACTGAGGATGAACTGGAACAACTGTGACCACGTACTGTAATAAAGGGCATGTGAATGTGGTCTCTTTCTCTCTCTCTCTGTCTCCACACAGCCTGGAGATGCCGGGCCAGGTGATGACTCACTCCCGACCAGGGGAGGGGAGGGGGCGGATGGCGTGAGATCTCATCGTAACACTGCTCGGAGTGGCCCGCAATGTAAAACTTATGAATGTTTGTTTCTAGAATTTTCCATGTCATATTTTCAGACTGCGGCTGACCGCGGGTAACTGAAACCGCGGAAAGCGAAACCCCACCTAAGGGTTACAAGTGCAATTTAGACGTCCAGCAAGGACTCCTCTCCCCCACAGAGCGGACGCTGTGGGTACAGGGCCCGTCTGCAGGGAGGAGCATGATCGTCCAGTGGCGTCATCACACAGCAGGGGACACTCTCACGTGACTGCATCTGAGTGTCCCTCCCCAACGCCAGCATTTCTGCAGTCTTGGCGGGTTTCACGTTGGAACCAGCACCCAGGGTGTGTGGCCTGTGCAGGTGCTCAGGGCGCGGTGCTCAAGGAGCCCCTGCAGGACGTAATGATGCTCCTGTTGCCGTCCTGAAGTCCTGGGTAATTTTTGAACACAGGGCTCCACGCGTTTGTTTTGCAGTGAGTTGCGGGGCTGGTCCTGGTCGTCCTGCGTCAAAGGGCTGCTATAGGTACTAGCGTTTTGGGAGCGCTTTAGTGTCCGACTCGCCCCTCGCCAGACTTCGATTCCAGCCCCTGTAACTGCTGAACAGCTAGGGGCTGCGCCTGCTTCTGATGATTTCGGTCCCATCAGGAAAGGGAAAGCGCCTTGGTGGGGAAGATGTCAGCAGTTCCTGCCCCAGGTTGCTTTTATGAGGGTTTCTCCTCCTTTGAAGGGCGGCTCACCTGCCCCAAGTTCCTGTCCTACAGGTTTTTATAGTGCCCCAAGGGTGGGTATTTGATTGTATAATGATCGGAGGCAGAGAAACGGGCGGGTGTCCATTTGGTCGGGGCCCAAATGGCTCCAGAGAGGAAGATAAATGGAGTTATTTCATTTTCTTGCATAATTTCAAAATTCTTAGAGGGATCAGATGAGGACTAATATCTAATTGAACAGCGAGCGGCTGAGGGGTGAGGCAGGGGAAGGCTCCGTGTCCCACGGCGTTCTGGCCATGCTGCGCGGTCCACCCCCTCCCAGACTCCTCTCCCACGTGCCCAGTTTCCCTCCTCTCTGGGCACACTCGGCCCCAGTGCCGTCCACACACAGCCACAGCCTCCTGGGTCAGCTCAGCTCAGGGTCACCTCCCTGGACCCCTGTGTCATTAACTGTTTGATTTTTGTTTAAACAGCTTTGTGGAGACGTGATTCACACACCATACAGCTCGCCTCTTTCGAGCCGGCAGGTCGGTGGGGTCTGGCCTATCACGTCATTCGTGCTTCGAGGTTGTGGCAAGTGCCCACAGCGGACAGTTGGCCAGGGCAGGTGTGCCATTCAGAGGGCTGGTGACATTCATGCTGTTGTGCCCCGTCACCACTAAGCAGAGGCTCTGCCCCTTTCTGCCCACTCTTGGTGTCTGATCTACTTTCTGTATGAATCTGCTGGTTGCAGAAGTTTCGTGTGAATGGAATCATACAACATGGACCACACTGTGTCTGGCTCATTGTGCCCAGCATAGCATATTCCAGGGTCATCCATGTGGGAGCGTGTACTGGAGGTTCCTTCCTTCTTGCGCAGAATACCAGCACTCCAGATCTGTTTCCCCATCATTGGTCGACGGGCCCCTGGGTTGGTCCCACCTTTGGGCGTTGTGGACGGGGCGGCCATGAACGTGGGTGTACAGGTGCAGCTCCTGCCGGAGGCCCTGCTTTCAGTTCTTTGGGGTGGGGAGTCGTGGACCATCTTTGGCCCTCCAGTCCAGCTGCACCCAGCGTCCACGGTCCTCTCTCACCGGCACACACCTGGCGTGTCCCTTGTCTGCTCACAGTTCTTTGTTGCATATAAGGTAATGATGAGAGTGCTGACTAGCTGTCGGGGTCCCTGAGCTGCGGCTGGTACCCCCGTCCCACCCCCTGGGCCTGCCCTTTGCTATTCACTCCAGACTTGTCTCCGCCCTTCCAGGGATCTGTGCTTCTTTTGGATTTCACACGTGCTGGCCCCTTTTGAGTGGCCCACTCTTCCCGTCTTTCCCACCCCTCTTGCCCTTAAAGGGTCCCCAACACCTCCTGCGGGCCCTCTTTTGCCACTGTGGGGCCCTGTGCTGCGTGTCCGGCTTCCTCACTGCAGTTGTGACTGATAGGGACTGAGCGCTGACTGGTTCCCGGTGGCCCTACCTGCATCGCCTGCATCCGCTCATTCAAGCCTCACCAAAGCCTGGGGACTTCAGATAGGGGAGCCTGGGGGTGCAGCCCCCTGGTCACAGTGCCCACTGTGCATACCTAGAGGGCAGCTGTGGCAGAGCCCAGGCCCGAGGGAGCAGGGACCCGTCCAGTGCCTCATCCCCCTCCCTCGCCCTGGATCTGCCCCACAGGCACCCGGTTCCTGTCCAAGCTGGATGGAAGAAACGGATGGATGCGATGCAAGCCCACGAAGGGCCTGAGTGGGGGCCAGCGTTTCTCACTGAGTGGCTCCTGAGTGCTAGGCATCCACACCCACCCCCCGCCTCAGTTTCCCCGACCTAGAAAGTGCACACTAATAGAGTCTCTGGGTTATTGAGAAGGCTGAGGATTTTAAAAATCCTTGGGCCTCACAGACGAGGTCCTGCTCCGCAAACGCTGCTGGACCCGGACCCCAGTTCTGCCGGCCTGCCTCTGCTGGAGCCCGGCATGGGACCCAGTGTCACCCATCTCTCTGGGACCCCTGCCGCCGCCTCTAAGAAGGTCCCACAGGTGGCCGGGCGCGTCCCGCCTTCTCTCGCGAGGCCTCGCTGGCCTGGCGCGCTCCGCAGCCTTCGGAGCCGGCCGGCCGGGGCAGTGCGCCTGGTCCCACCCTTGGGCCTCATTATCTACGTTTCCGCGTCAGGCCCGCCGAGAACTTGGCAGGCCTCCTCGCGGTGCTCGGGAACACTTTGTGCCGAGCGCCCGGGGCCGGGCCCTCCTCCCTCCCGTTGGCGCCGCCCGGCCCGGACACCCAGCGCGGTCCGCCGGGTTTGGGTAGCTGCGGCCCAGGTAGCCGCAGGCGGCGCAGCCACGAAGCCTCCGCGCACTTGCCCTCGGTCCCCCGCGCCCCCAGCCCGGACCACTCAGTGCGCTCCTCGCCCACGGACTGGGTGTCCACTCGGGGACACATTGCGCGTAATCAAGAAGTTCAGAAAGATGCTGTGGCCTATTTTAATACAAAGCCCAATTATTAGCGCTCGGCGGCTGTTTATGTCGGTCCGGTGTCAGATCCTGTGAGAGCTGCGCACAGCCAGCACCCAGAGGAAGACCGGCTCAGGAGCCACCCGACACGCTTTGACACGCCCATCCTCACCCCCCCTCCCCCGCCCCGGTCCCCGGCTCATCCTGTCCTACTGTGTAAACTTGGACAGTGATGGGGTCTCAGTCTCCTCCTCCGTGAAATGGGGGTGACTGCGTGCTTGGTGATTCTGCAAGGGTCGCAGGGATGTCTGTGTCTCACCTCTAGGACCCCACCTTCCGGCAGCCCCCGCCCCGGCCTCGGCCCCGCCCCGGGGCACCCAAGCTCACCGCGCGGCGCTGGCTCCAAAGTGCGTCACGGGCACCGGCCGTGCTGCTCCGGCGGCCAGGGCGAGGCTGGCACTGAGCCAGCGCGGGCCGGGCCAGGGGTGCCGGGCCGGCTCAGGGGCGGGGACCGGGAGTGAAAGGCGCTCTAGTTGCGCAGTGCTCCACGCACTGTTGGGGGCACCCTCCGAGGCAGGCAGCGTGCCAGGGACTAGCCCCCGCCCCCCCCCCCCCGCAGCCGCGGGGCACGTGGGGCTACACTTTCCCTTCGGCCCCCCTCGTTTCCTCCCGCGCGGCGGCGGTGGTGCAGATTTCCTCTCGGGGAAACTACGCGGATCCTTCCCGGGGCTCCTCGCCCCGCCCCAGTTCTCCGCCCCCTCCCCTTTGCTGGGGAGCTGGTGCGGGCAGAGCCGGGGAGGTGGCGGGGGGCCGCGGAGCCACTGGCCACCAACTAGCCCGGCCATGTGACGCAGCCATCAGCTCAGCAACCCCCGGCGCGTCCTGGGCCCGCTCCCGCGCCCCGCCGCGCCGCGCACCATGCTCCTGCCTGGACCCGCGCGCCCTACGCCCGCGCCCCAGCCGGCGCAGCATCCCGGACTCCGCAGGCAGGTAGAGCCACCGGGGCAGCTCCTGCGCCTCTTCTACTGCACTGTCCTGGTCTGCTCCAGAGAGATCGCAGCACTCTCGGACTTCTCCGGTAAGAAGCGTCCTCCGTTACCGTGCGACCCCGGCGCCTTGGCGCGCCCAGGTGAGCCCGGCTAGGGGCAGTCGCGCGAAGGGGCTCGCCAGAGTTGGATCAAAGTTGGGGTGCACTCATAGCCAGTTTTCCTGCCTGTTTCGAGCCCTTAGCACATAGGTGGCTGCGTGTGGGGTGGTGGCAGGGGAGCTCCCCCAACCCCAGATGGAAGGGTGGGAAAGGTATTTGGAGTTTGTCACCGTGCTGTTGACCTCAACCTCCCAGCATCAGCGACTGGACTCTGATGGATGCGTGTCGGCCTGAGGCTCCCAGTGCTGAGCCCCCAGCGGCCCAGCGCTGTGAGATACACATGCTATGGTCTGAGGGATGCACTGGGTGTGCCACCCGCACAGTCCCCTGTGCCCCAGCCACTCTCCAGGGGCCCATACAAGGAGACAAGCCCAGGGTTCACCTGACCTGAAGTCTGCGCCGCTGGGCCAGAGGGAAGGCCGAGGGAAGCCCGAGGGATGGAAGGTCAGGTGGAGAGGGGAGCAGCAGCTTACGGAACAGAGCGGAGACTCAGGGGGTACGACTCCCTCCAAAAGGTACCCGCGCTTCCCTCCTGGGTCCCAGTCTACTTAAGGACCAGCACTTCCTCCTCACCCTGGACTTTGAGGCTTTTCCTTTGGGGGACTGGGACCACGCTCCTTCGGCTGCTCTGGGGAGGTTCGAGGGTTGTAGGAGTGACGCCTCGCACTGAGAGCACTTTCTGGGTGGATGACAGCTACCGGCGCCGCCTCCTCTGTCTCCTGCTGCCCTTGCCTGGGTGCCAAACGTCCTCAAAGTTGTGGCTGTCGGGACCTCCCTCTGGCGAGCCTTCACCCTTGGCCAGCTCAGGAAGCCGCTCTGAGCCCCATTCTCCCCCTTTCCAGCGTCTTCTGCGAGCCCAGGCTTTGCACGGTCCCGGGGGGGTAGGGGTGGGGGGCTGCCTGCAGGGTCTTTGGCGTTGAAATCGTGGGGAGGGGAGCCAGTCCCCAGCCCTTCTGTACAGTAGACTGACCAGCATGTGGCAGACAGCACCGGCAAACCAGAGGCTGAGTTGGGTGTCTAGTTTACTCACAGAGAATGTCATTGTTAACCGAGAGCTCTTAGGTCAGAGGTTCCTTTCTCTGAATATTTAATATCAAGGCAGAGTTTCTCCCGAGCAAAGGAAGCCAAGATATGCCTATTTGGCAAGCAAACCGTCGCCTCGAAAATTGAACACCACAGGGTCAGAACGCTGGGGTAAATGTGCTAGGGAATGCTGTTCCAGTGCTATTGACTTTTTTTTTTGTAATAGAACTTTCTTGGCTGCTAGAGAAGTTCTCTATTTGCTGATTTAAGCCATGGAGAGCAGTTCTGAATCCACCCCCTCCGGGCTCTGCGCACCGGGAGGAAAGAATTGAAAGCCATCGCCGGGCCCTTTCGGCAACACTGTTGCAACTGAACAAATATTGCTTTAGGTGAACTGCGCCGCTGCAACCATAGGATTGTTTGAGCAGATTACAGACCCTTGTGGCGTCTGGGGGATACGCCCCAAGGTTGGAATTGTCGCAACTGCTACAGACGGTGAACCTGAGCTATCAAAGGGGGAGACCGACCCCCAGGGGGAATGCGGGCCTTGATACATGTTTTCTAAATGGCAAACGTGGGAAAAGGAATTTCCTTCAGCTTTCGGTGGGAACCTCCAGTCCAGGGTTTAAAACCCTCGGCCAGCGGTAGGGGGTGGTACAGCCGGATTCATCCGCCAGCCTTGTTCTCCAGAGACCTGCAGACCATGGAGGGAGTGTCCGGGGGACTCCTGGGGGGAAGAAAAGAGAACCAGGGTCCTTCCAAACCATAGACACACTCAAGTTGGAGTCTAAATCCTAGGTTGTCTGGCATCACGACATGTTAGAAAAGGCTTGGGGAGAAAATGTGGCCTCTCAAAGCTGATTAATTTGACCTGAAACTTAACAAACCTTTAGGGGCCTCCCCACCACGTGAAAGGCAGCCTTGAGCAAAATCCCTAAGCTCCAGAGATGACAGGCTGAGTGTCCAGTTGAATCATTTAGTCCAGGCAGTGGGTCTGGGTCACCTGACTCCACCCCCACCCCCACCCCACTCCAGGGGCCTCAAAACCTGGTGCCTGCTCCCCTGGGGACAGGCTGTCCTGCTCCTTCCTGTGAACTTAGACACGTGAGTGTGGCTGTTGCCTCTCCCCCCAAGGAGACTCACAGCTGTAAATCCACACAGGAGAGCAGCATGGGCCATGCAGGCACCTGTTGTTCCAAACAAGGAGAACATCAGACACTGAAACCGGGGGAGGCTGGAGGGAGCTTGGGACCCCTTTCCCCCCATGAAGAGGGGATGGAGGAAGGATGGCATGTCCATGAAAGAGAGGGAGTGCTGGGGCCCTGGGGCTGTCTGTGCAGCACAGGGCTCGCCAGGAGGTTTGCAGTGCAGAGTCTGGGGAAGTCACTCCAGTCTTTGCGGCTTTGCCTGGGCCTTTTCCTGGGTCACTGATTTTTTTTTTTTTCCCCCTGGGGATTTCAGCTTCAAATCTCCCTCTTAATAAGCCAGAGGCTGCAGGAGGGCCCCTGCCCCTATGTGCTCATAACTTGTGCTAATCACCTCCAAGCTTGCTGGGAGACAGCCTCCCCACCCCCCTCTCCCTCATCCCTGAAGATACGGAGGTGCTGCCCGGGCCACTGGAAAAACACCTATCACCACTGCACTAAAAACACATCCCAGGGAGGCTGCAGCAGTTCATGCGAAATCAGGACCTCTGATCCTTAATTCCGCTCTCAAGAGCCCTGGGCGTCCGCCCACTTTCCTCCTTGGCGTGGGGCTCTGTGCTTTTGACTGCATTCCCACATTGGGGGTTGGCTTGAGGGGTCCGAACTGATCACGGATTTAAAGAGAAGAAGAAAAAGGACTGTAGCATCAGCATCACCTCTGCCCAAACCAGGGCAGGGGTGCGGCCTAGAGGAGGAGGGGTTTCCATTCGGTTCCAGCCATCAGAAGCGAGGGCCCTCTGTCTACCTTTGGCCTGGCCTCCAGGGGCAATGCTTCAGTGAGTCCCTACATGGGGCTTGCCGTCCCTCCGTTCTTGTTCGTTGTTGTTTTTGGTGGTTTTCGTCTTGTCGTCTCTCTGCTGATGGCAGGCAGGGTCTTCTCTCCCTGCTTCTATTCTCTCTCTTGCTCTTTTTCTCTCTTCCCACAGAAGGCCAAAGTGATGGATGGGCTTACGGAGCGGGCGGGGGTGGGGCAGGGAAGGGTGGGAAACTGTTCTCGCTCGCCCTTGGATTCCTCCATGGAAGTCCTGAGCGTGTGTTTGCACAGGGGCACGGCCATGGACGTGGGAAGCGGAGGGGAGGAGATGAGGACCAAGGGGAGCGTGTGGCCATTAAAACCTCCCCTGTCCCGAATGTCCCCAGACCTCAAACCAAGGTGATTGATTGCACCTCTCGGGTGATGCCCTCGTCCCTGCCCGCCGTAGCCCCAGAAAGGTGGGGAGCATGTTAGCAGATCTATGCATAGCAAAGACCCAGCAACTAAAGCTGGCTCCTTAGGCATTGGCCAAGAATTTCAGAATGTAGAAAAACGGCAGTTCAATCGATCTCATGGGGGTGAGGGGAGGGGACAGAATTGCCCATTGAAGAGACGGTGAACCTCCTCAGTCTGCTCAGATGAGCAGCAGGCCCCAGCCCCGGCTGCCTGCTGCAGTCTCCTGCGTCCAAACCAGTGCGTGGCTGCTCAACAGCCCCCGCGGCCTCTGATTTCCCTGGTCTGGGGAGAAGCAGGCACTGGTCTCGTTTTGGAAGCCCCCCAGGCCATGCCGGCGCCCGCCTGAGTGGAGAACTGCGCCCTCAGGCACATCAGCTCGTCCACAGGCACGTGGGTGTGACCGGTGTCCCTTCACCCCTCCCCCACACTCATGGCCAAGGAGCCCAGGGTGGCACCATCCCAGCTGTCTGCTGCTGCACCCCAGCACACACGTGCACCCACCATGCCACACACACATGTACAGGTACACACGTGTCACCTCGTCCTTTCATTCAGGGACTGTCTTCACTTTCAGAAATTGTACGGTGTGAAAGGCTGGCTTCAACCAAAGGTGGACAAAATGAATGTTAGGAGGGGCTGTCCAGCCGCCACAGAGGAGCGGTTAAGACCATGCACCTGACGGTGCCAGGCTGTTCCTGTGGGAAAGAACCATGTTGTGACAGGGTCCTGTGGCAGAGAGGAGTTGGGCAGGCGAGTGGCCCGTCGGCGACGGCTCCTAGGAAGGGCAGGCTGGCGCAGGGTCAGGGGGAGGGAGGCGGTAAAAATCAGCCAAGCCCCAACTGGCCTGGTGTTCCCCCCACAGCAAGGCTCCGAGGTGAGCATGAGTCGCACGTTAGGATGAGCCCCGGCCTGAGGGTGGTGACCTGACTTCCCGAGGTGCCCCGCTGGGGAGCTCGGCCACGTGGGTGTGAGTGTGGGCACCGTTCGGAAGCTCTCGGGGCATCCAGCACCATTTCAGCTGGGCATGGAGCGGACTGACCTTGAGCTTTCCCGGGTCCTCCCTTCAGCATCTTTGCCTTGCTCCCTGCAAAGAGGTGGCCTGCCCATGGCCACCCCGTGGGAGCAGGAGGGATGGGCTACAGCCTCCGTTCTTTTCCTTCCTCTCTTTTCCACCTTAAAAAGGAGCTGTTTTTCTTATGATTGACACATAAATCGACGGTACAACAGAACATGATTTATGCAGGTGCATGTGTTAGAGATGTGTTCTCAGAGTGTTTTCCCTGATGGGTTCATGGTTTTAAAGATTTAGAGGCCCCTGGACTTCTCGGTCACCCTGTCAGGCCCTTTAAAGTTCTTGGAAAGGCACCCCTTTGGGGTGATGCACAAGGAACACCTTCTCTTCCTCTGGTGACCGCCTGCCCCCAGCTTGCCCCAACTCTCCTCTCACAGCCGCTAGCAGAATTTAGAGGCAGAACTCGAACCCAGCACCAGTCTGGTTTCACAAACCTGTACTCTTACCATTCAAGCTAAGTAATGGACCTGGAAGGTAGGGGTGAGCGAACTCCAAAATTGCATGGCACCAGGTCACTGTGTTAACGATGCTGAGGTGTTGGTAGCGTTTTGGAAGGAAAGAGCTGTCGTCCTTAGTACTATAAACCGAGATGTGCCAAGATTCTAGAGCTCGAAGGAGAACCTCGGATGGGAAGGGTGGCCAACCATGTGACTAGGCTGTTCTCTCTGAGCTTCTCCTTCCCCCGGAGAGGGGATCCCTAATTCTGCCACCCCTTCGCCAGCCCCTGTGTCCACAGCATCTCAGTTAAAACTCTGGCCTGGCATAGACAGCAGCTTCTTTACTCGGCCCCCCTCAGCACAAGCAAAAAAAGTTGGTGAGTTGGAAACACTCTCAGTGTGTCAGGCACAGAAAACATTCTGCACCAGACACGGGTCTGGGGACGTCGTGTTGTTAACTCACGTACCCTCACAGCCCTGGGAAGGGGACGTTGTCACAGCACGTTGAAGAAACGGACGCAGAGAGAGGTTGAGTGACTTGGGGGGCTTTGAACCCAGGCAGATGTTCTCATACTAAAAGGAATAAGTTGTGAGTAATTTAGAGCAATGCCAATTCTGCGATGTTGATCTTTTAATCTAATAGCCCACCCCCCACCCCCAGACTTACAGGTATTGTGCGCCCCACACCCTGTCCAAATGCAGCACCAGGCGGTCCCCCAAGAACTGATTATGGTGTCGAATCCGCAATCCACCCTGGAAATACGGTGAAGCTGGTGCTCTGAAACCACATCTCCAACAGAACGCCTACGGCTGCTGAGTAAAATACAACATTCTCCAAGCACATGAACGGGTAACGAAATACAAGGCTCATCCGAGGAACAGAAATGAAGAGGATTCGGAGCACTGGAGAGGTCAGCTGGCGCTGACCCCGTGGTTACACGGCGGCCTTTCGACCGTCTTGACAACCAGGGTTTAACAGGCACGTGAGGGCAGGAGACAGGCTTCAGATCGGCGCGCAGGAGGCCTGGGGATAAGGATTCCCATATAAAGCCAGGATCCGGGCAGGACCAAACACTCATAAAAAGGTGGGGGAGAAACACATCAGCCTTCTTGCACAGAAAGACGACAAGGAAACTTGTCTCAGCCTGGGCTCAGGGTTATGGAGAAAAACAACCTCCCTCGAGAATATGTCACTGCAGGCCTGCCTTTTCAGTGGCCTGGGTTTTGAATTCACATTACCTGTACCAGGAAATCCAAGCTGAGAAACTCACCAAGCGATCCCAGGTTGGTTGTGCCCCAGGGTACTTGGCAAAACCAGACACACAAATACTCTCTGCATAGAAACATCACCAGCACAAACCCCGCAAGGTTCCCAGAGATGAAATCCTGCTGATAGGAACGTGTGAGCCAAAACTGCAGCTTGCGGGCAGCAGAAACGGCAGTCACTATAAGGGAGGGAATTTAAAACAAAAATGAATAAATAAAAGAGGGGCTCTAAAACATGAAGAAGGAATGGAAGGCTATGAAGAAAGAGTGGGCATTTTTGAAAAGAAGCAACTATATCTGCTAAGTATTCGAACACTACTGTAGGGATGAAAACTACATTCATTGAGATGAAAGGCTTAACGGACGGAGTAGACTCATCTGAAGACAGAAACGGTGAACTGAAAAGTAAAGCTGGAGAAATTCTCCAGAATGCAGCAAAAGAGGTAAAGACTGAAAAAAATAGAGAACAAGGTTCTTAGGGAGGACAGGGGGAAGGCTCCGCATTTATCAGTGTCCTAGAGAGATTAGGGCAAAGAAGGGAGAGGCGGCACTCAGAGCGATCCTATCTTGGAGTCAATTTTCAAGAATTAATGCAAAGTTTAGATTCCAAGCAGGTGAAATAAAAATAAATTTACAGCTATTCTATTGAGACTATAAAATACTAAAAACAATGTGATAGCCTTAAAATAATCAAAGAGAGAAAAACGTTATTTATCAAGTCTTTGCAACAACAGTGAGAGCTGGAAGCTAGTGAACTATTTTCCAGGTTCTGGAAAAAAGAAAAGCAGCTATCAACACAGAACTGCATACCTGGCTAAACTGTCTCGGAGAGCGCATAGACGTGTTCACCCCAGTGAATCCTTGCTGAGAGAACTACTAAAGGATGCACTTCATGGAGAAGGATACTGAGTCTAGAAGGAAAGGCTGAGATACAAAGGAAGGAAGTGGGGAGCAAAGAGCCTCACGCACTTTACCCACACCCTGCCGTCTCCCTCCTGAGATTGTGCCGTCCCCTCGCCGTCAGAGAGGCGCCTCTAAGACACCTTGCCCTTGGGTTGACTCAGCTGAGCTCTTCCCCCGAGTGATGACTTCCAGCCGGGGGTCCCGAGACCCCTCCCCAGGTGACTGCCCAGTGGGGATTCCGTGGGAAAGAACAGGAAGTGTCCAGTCTTTTTGGTGCCAGAGGCTGTGCTGCGTATGACCCCAGGCTCCTCAGAGAGTCAGTCCTGTCCTGGGAAAACTCCCTTCTCAGTGGGTTCTCAGTGGGTTCCCGGCCGCACAGATCACGAGAGTGTGAGGATGACTAGCAGCCTTGGCAGGTCGCATTCTCCAAACGGCTGCAAACCACAGAGCTTGGAGTCGAGGGCTTGGGAGTGCATCCACAGGCCGGCCGGGCAGCTCTGCCCATGCGTGGCCTCCTGTGTTCCCGTACCTGCGTTCCTGCACAGCCGTGTCACGGGCTTGCTCAGGAGGCTGACGCCGAGCACGCCCTGCACAGCAATGTGGGAAGGAGATGATGCTTCAGATGAATTTAAGTTTTCTACACGCGGGGAGCCAGGCAACATTAAAATTCCAAACTCAGGCCCCTGAATCTGAGATGGATGTTTGCAAACTGTCTGATTTCACGTCTGCCTGAGATGTCCCGCGAATACAAATCGCCTCATTTGGGGCTGGAGGGTCAGGGAGGAAGAAAACTAAAGAAATCACCAAAACAGATCTTTAATTCGTACGAGTATAATAGAATGTAATCCCGCTTCAAGTCTGTCAGCATTCCTTTGATGACTTCAAATGAGTCTCTTTCCCCGCCATGTGGGGGCGGACTTGGGGTGAAATAGCCCTTTCTGTCTGCGAGGGCCTGCACTGGGCCTGCCCCCGACAGCCTGCCGGGCAGCGGTGGCCATCTGAGAAGAGCACGCTGGCCCCGCGTGGCTTTCTTTCCCTGACGGAGATGCCTCACTGGTTGCACGGGGAAGTGGCTCCGAAGTTCTCAGGCTCAGGAATCACACATCAGCAGCGCCCTGCACAAGGAGACCCGGCCACCAGCCCTTCCCTCTCTGCCCGCCCGCAGGGAGACAGGTGGAAATGAGAGAGCAGCCTTGAACCTGGAGGCCAGTTTGTACAGCTCTGGGAGACTATGCTTAAGGAATGCACACAGTTCTATCGTCCCTCTTCTATTAAAAATGTGCTCTGGAATCCAAGTTCAGGGCGACACATTTCCTTTTGCCAGTCTGACGGTGGTGTTAAGGGACAGTCATTTTTAAACACTTCTGTGCTCTGAGGCCGAAGGACAGAACCTGTCTTCCAACGCTAACGAGGCCAATGCGGTGTGGGCAGGTACAATGGCCCCCATGGCCTGGGCGTGAGGAGGGTCCGAGGCCCCAGGGTGCAGGACATGTCGCACGGATGGGTCTCGGCCTGCTGTGCCCAGGGCTGCAAAGCAGACCTTGTGGTCTGTTTGCCTCTTTAAACCCCAAGTTCAAATGTGAAGACCTCTCTTTTCTGATTTACCTTTTTTCCTTTCAGCTAGGTACCCCAGGATTTTTTTTTCCAGGATTATTTTAAAATATATAGTTTTATGGCTCCCGAAAGCCATAAACCCACATTTTGAAGCGAAAGGTCTGCTTTTCTGTCTCAGATGTCTGTGTTTCTCCCTGGCTGCTCCAGGCAGGGGAAGGCGACTAACCTTCACCAAAAATCCCGGGTGGGTCTGACAACATACGACCCTCTTTGTGAAAAGTTAGCTTAGCAAACGCTTAGTCCGAAGCTCGGCTTTCAGTTCAGGGAGATTTTGCGCCCCCCGCCCCCAACGATATCTGGCGATATCTGGAGGCAATTTTATTTGTCACAACCAGGGGTGCTGCTGCCCCAGGGTGGAGCCCAGGAGTGCTGCTGGATGTGCTGCCGTGCCAGGACAGGCGCCGCACAGAGTGCTGGCCCTCGTGCTGGGGCTGAGGGACACGGCCAGGCCCGCCAGCTCGCCTAGCTTTGCTTTCACCACACTGGGAGCCTGAGGAAGGGGGACCTTCATTAAACACCAGAGCCGAGTTTGGCAAACCTGGAGGCGGCTCCATGGTGCCCCCCTTCAGGCCCGCTGGCCTGGTGCAGCCACACCTCTGCATGCACACGCAGACACACCACACACAAGGGGAGCCCAGCCGCGGGACACCTGCACACTGTCTCACCTGGCCACTGCCTACCCCCCACCGACTGGAACGTGCCTGTGTCCTTGGCCTTTGCCCTCCTCATTGCAAGCTCCAATATTCGCCATCAGTGATGTCAAACCAGAACATCCCTCTGGAGAGGTGTCCGGACTCGAAGTCGGCTACTCACTTGCAGTGCGACGGTGCGTTCGCCTCACCTCTCTGTTATTTCCCAGCCTCACGAGACAATCAAGGGTGGGGGAGACCCATGTGAACTTTGAGAGGGAGAGCGGGAGAATCAGTGCCCTCCCAGGCCTCACCCCACTCTCCTCCCCTCTGTCCCTGCCCTCATCCCTCCTGCACCCCTCTCTGCCTCCCCACCCAGCTCTGCACACCCTTGTGCAGCAGCGCCCAGTGCATGCACATGCACACACATGCACGTAAACATGCACACTCACACGGGCACACACCTGCACATGCACACGCTGACATTTTTGTGAAAGGTTGTGCTCACCTCTCTGTGCTGCATGTGACACTCTCTGCCGAGACACGTTCGAGGAGCCCTCACAGCGTGCCCGTTGTGTGGATGAGTCTGCCCTGCGACACTTCCGTGTGGCTGTCCACCACTCCGTGTGGGACGTCACACACTTATCAGGGTGGGCTGAGCGCCGTTGGAAGGACCCTGTGAAATGCCCCCTGCCCCCCTGCTCAGAGGCCGCCAGCCCTCAGGACAGCCACCCACTGCCAGACTCTGCCGTCCCCAGTCCCCGCTATTTCAAACAGGTCGCAACTCTAATTAAAATATTTTTTTACTCCAAACACAGAAAAGATGTAGCATTGTCTCCAGAAGAGTGAGCGGCACCGGCAGGAATGGATGTGCGGTGCTTGCACAGGCTCGTGACTCAGTCCATCTGAATCTGGGCATTTTAAGAGTTTTGTCCAAAAAAAAAAAGGTCTATTGTGTGGCTCTCAGGCTGAAGAAAACCGCGCCTGCCAGAACCGTTTTCAGATTTAGTGCTAAAGTGGGCGCCGCAAGAATGCTGTCCCGTGGGGGGCGCTGCTCCTCTCCGCACACCCGCCCACGGCGGCCGAACAGAACTGGGTCTGCAGACTCTGCTCTCCCTAACGAGTCACAGCGTTGTCCCCTCACGCCCTTTTCATAAGGCGCCGTGCTCGTGAGCAGAGACCGGTCTGTCTTTACCGGGAATGTGGCTCCCTGCGTTAGACTGAAACTGTCCTCGTCTGCTTGTGTGTCTGTATGTGCCCTCCTTGTGCATAAACACGCAGTGCACGTGCGTACACACATACTACATTTGACTGTCCACCCATCTCTTTCTGTGCATGTATGTAATGTGCAAATACGGGGGTCACCTCTTGCAAGAGCTTCTCTTTCTGTCAGCTCACGTGTGACACTGCAGGACGGCAGTGGCGGTCCCGAGTGCCTCTCCTCCCGGGTGCAGACGCTGTAATGACCGAGCGGGAAAACTCTTCAGCGAGACCGTCTGTCCTAGGGATTCCTTCCCAGGGCAGGTCTTGCTCATCACATGCTCTACTGTTTTTCCCTGTCTTTCCGCCTGCTCTCATTAATAAAGACTACACCACTTTTCAAGCATCTTAAGAAAAGAGCCACAGCACCATAGCCAACGGCCGGACCCAGCTGGCCTGTGAACGGTTGGACGCCCCAGGCCAGGGAGGTTTCTCGCCGTGCTGCCCAGCGCCAGTCCACGTGGACGGGCTGGCTTTGCAGCCAAACCAGCCGTCTGGGTCCTACACCCAGGGCCGTCGGCCCTCTTTACTTCCTTCTTCCTGCTTCCAGAAAATCCCCGTAAAGACCTGGACAGCCCCTAAAGCTAAGGGTTTTCTTCATGACGGGAAACGTAGCATGCAGGGAGACCCCATACACAACATGGATTGCCCCGGCCTGGGTCCAAGACAAAATCGGACCGTAAACGAGAGGATCCGTCCCTGGAAACGGAGCGCGATGACACCCCCCGGCTCTCCAGGGTCCCAGGTGTCGCTGTGAGGAAGGCCTCCCCAGGGAAGGGAATAATCAGGTGGGGTGTGACCGAGAACTTCTCTCAGAACATCAAACGTGCGACTGCCTCACAGTTCGGGTCAGAGCCGCAGCGCTGAGAGTGAGGGTGGAAATTAATACAACTGTCCATGCTCAGGCAAGCTGGGAGGCACGGGCGTTTCCCGGGACTGCCTGCGTTTCTGCGGGCTGTGGGTCGGGGGGTGGTTTGCTGGCATTGGAGAAGCCCGGCACCCGAAACCTTCCTTGACAGGACTGTCATTCAGCATCACCAGGGAACAAGGCATGAAGGGGACAGCGCGCAGACTTTAGGACAGAAAGAGGATGCACACGTGGGATACTAAATATCCTGGCGGCCGCCTTAGAAAGAGAAAGAGCTGAGATGAGTCTCCACAGCACGTTTTTTTTAACCCAGTGCACCCGAAGCGTCATCCACGTCCACCAACGTTTGTAACACTGACGATGAGGCGGCGTGTGCTCTTCCTGGCTCACGGAGATGGGGAGTCGAGTGCTGGGGTGACACCCGCAGCGCCACTCAGGGCCCAGCGGCCACATGTGGCCGGGCCCCCAGGCTGGGCAGGGTTGCAGGAGGCCGAGTGGGGTCTGGAAGTCTACAGTGGGGCAGAGGCCGGGGTCTGGGGCCAGGCTGGGCAGAGCCTCAGGGCCTGCCTCTTGGTGATGGCTCGGCCTATCCCAGGAAGGGACCAGTGGCAGGTGCTTCCATTGCCCCTCGGGAGTGTGGCCTCCCCAACTTGCCTCCCTGCCACTTGGACTGGGGTCCTCCTCTCCCCTCCAGCCCCTGTGCTGAGAACCCTCCCTGACTTCAGTCCTGGTGACAGGAGGGGGCTGCAGAGGGTCACCCCAACTGGGACAGAACCTGCCACCAGGGTGTCGTGAGGACTGCGGGTTCACCCACGACAGGGACCAAACCTCTCCTTCCGAGCTCTCCCTGCCTGGCTGCCACATCTGCCTTTCTCGGTGGTGGCTGGAGGGTATGGCTGACGCCCACATCAGCCCCAGGGACACTGTCGGTTAAAGTGAAGCCCAGCCTGACACTTCTCGTCACTCAGCATCGTTTATCTCCAGGTCAGAGGTAATTCTTATCATTTCAAAAACACTAGACCTTCTTCCCCTTGCTGCTGGCTCAGAAGGCTGTTTGGCTCCACAGGTTAAACGTATCACATGTTTAATTAGTTATTAAAATGGTTTTCTTTCCCTCTCTGCGTGGGCAGGTGTTTCTCTCCGCTCGCCTGCTGCGCTGGGCGTCCTGCACCCCCCGAGCAGCAGCTGGGCTGGGAGCGGTTTCCGCTGTCTCCGCCGTCCAATTTCTGCCCACGGGGGTCTTTGGCTCATTCTCAGAACGTGTCATTTTCTGTCCTTTGTTCCCTCCCTGACCTCGCGTATTTTCCTTTCCCGGGCTCCCGGAGAAATGTTGCGCTGTCGAGGAGATTGTGGCCACAGCACGCTGAAGCTCCCCAAACTCACGCCGTCGCTGGGTGATCTGTCTGTCCCTCACACCTTTGGACAAACCACCACTGACAGAGGCAACAATAATGGGAGCTGGCCCCAATCCAGTGACCGGCGTCCCTGTGAAGAGGGGAAATTCGGATGCGGGTGCACACGAGGGACGCACGTGAGGCCAGAGTTCCGGGGCCACAAGCTAAGGAACCACAGGAGCCTCTGGGAGACCTGGGGTGGACCCTCCCTGGGCCGGCGGTGGTGGGGGGTGTGGCCGTGGCCCTGTGGACACTCTGTCTTTGGGCTCCTGGCTCAGACCATGAGACCGTGTGCCCCCGTCACTGCACGCCGCCCGGATCGAGGTGCCCGTCACAGCAGCTGCAGGAGTGAACGCAGCCGAGCTCCGGCTGCTGCTCCTACTGGAGCCCCTTCAGTCTCCCCCCCGCCCCTCCCCCTAATGTGTGGGTGTCGCTACTTTCATTTCAGAGGTGAACGCGTGTTTTTCTATTTTATTGTGTTTCACAAAAACGTGAAACCGAGCACGAGAAGGATACTCGGCCACAGGAGCTGAGACAAGAGGGCAGAGCCCGCCTCGTTCTCCAGGGGGCCGGGGACTCAGGTGTTCCCTGCCTGGTACACGTGGTGGGGGGATGGCCAGGACAGCCCTGCACACGCTGGTTTTGGGGCTTAAAGTACGCGTCAGCCAATTTGCAAGTACAAAATCTGCGAATCATGGGGTTCGTCTCTACCCACCAACGACCTACCAGGTCAGGTTTTCCCCAACTGCCTCGCCCCGAAGAGGCCCAGGAGCTGGAACAAGAGAAAAGGCCCCTGGAAGTCCGTGAACAAAGTAGGCATCACGGCTTGTGGTGACAGGTGTTACCGCTCAAACGTAGCCATGGTGACATGTCCGAGATAGGGAGCGGGTGAGAGTGACAGGGTGAGGTGAGGGCAGACTGAGGTGCCCGGGCAGAGGAGGCAGGGAACTGGGAGAGCAAGTGAGAGCCCCTGGGCCCACGTGCCCCACCGAGCGGGCTGGCCAGGCCCTGGGCCGGGTGTGCCGGGGCCTCCAGTTCGCATGAGCATGAACACGGGCCGGGACCAGCCCAGCTGCCATCCTCACACCTGCCCAGCTGCCCGTCCCCGTGAAGTACCAGGGAAGGGAAATGCTGGCAGTCCCCTTGAGGCGAAACCAAAGAGGGGTGCACAGACCTGTCCAGAATGCTCCCCTGAACCCCAGGGAGGGGCAACGGACACACCTGTTCCCAAGCACAGCCCTGGGATACCCCATTCACCCCCGTTTCAAGGCTTTGGTAGCCGCCTAGAGGAGCAAAGCACACTGGCCCCGAGTCCAGCCATTGTGACCTGCCCAAGGGCTCTTTGAGGTCCCCCTGCTGCTCTCCAAACTCCGACCCTGAAGTCAAAAACAGCTTCATTACCGTGAGCGGTGGAAGCCCTGGGTAATTTTCCAATTAACTGACTAAAGCCCTAAATGCGTGCCCTGAAGTCTTCCTGCTGGGAACACGGCCCACACCCCTTGATCGGCCCACACATCTCAGAAGTGGGCAGACGGGATCAGAGCAGCCTGGAGCTGAAAGGCACCTGCCCGCCCCCACACCTGTGGGCTGGGCCCTCTAGTTGGTCAGCCTCCCCGGGTGTTTCTGAGAGCCTTTTGTTGGGATGGGGATGGAGCCACCAGCCCGGCCAATTCCAGGCAGGAAAGATCAAGTGTAGATTTCATATCTGCGTTTCAAGTGCCGCTAAAAGTTGCATTGAGTTATCAAATGCTCTGCGATCATTCCTCCTTCTCCAGGTGGCCCTGAGGTTTGGGGGTCACTCTGCATCCCAAAGAAAAGAAACAGTGATCGTGCAGGTGCTTGGGGCGAAGGGAGGTGATCCAGTTACTTTTAAACGGGCCTAATCCAGACGGGGCTCGCTGAGCGGCTCCCTGGGCTGGGCACTGGGCTACCGACCAAGGCGTCAGGTTCGCACTGATGGGATTTGAAGCCTTCGGTTGGAGGTGCTCCTCCCAGACAGGAGCGTCCAAAATGGAAGAGTGAATGTCATCGTGAGGTGGCGATCCGAGTCCAACACAGGATGTTTCGAGAAATTTTTTCAATGTTTATTTATTTATTTATTTTTAGAGAGGGGGGAGGGAGGGAGGAAGTGAGAGAGAGAGACACATGCTCAGTTGCCTCTCCCATGTGCCCCGAATGGGGACCTGGCCTGCAACCCAGGCCTGCGCCCTGACCTGGAATCCAGCCCGGGACCTCTCGGTGCGCAGGGCAATGCCCCACCCACTGGGCCCCACCGGTCAGGGCCAGAGTGTCTTCACTCTGTGGGCCGACCTCTCTCTCTGGATCGTGTACTTTTGTGGGTGGTGCGAGTGAGGGAGCAAGTCCTCCTCGTGAGGTCTGGAGCGTCACTCCGAACGGCCTGGAAGTGGCCCTGGGGAGGCCGCCCAGGGGGCGCCCCGCGCAGGTCGCTGAAAGCGCTGCCCCGGCACCCGCAGCCCCGGGCAAACCATGCCTGGCGTCCCAGCTGCGGGAAGATGAGCCCTCTTCGGGATGTTTCATGGACACGAAACAAACTTCCACTGTCGTCTCCCCATGGTCTTTGTCCTGAGGCCAAACCAGGGCGGAGCAGGCAGCAGGGATGCGGGGCTCCTGGTCCCTGCCCCCTTTTGGGCCCCCTTTTCCAAACTTGGGGCTCCCTGTCACTTTCCTTCTGTGGTGGCTGGGTCACCCTGCGGCTGACACCAGCAGCGACCGAGTCTCGGTGGCAGAACAGAACAGAACAGAACAGAGGACGGTCTCTTGCTCAGGCCGAGACCCAGCATCATTAGAAGACAGCGAGGCTGTGCTCCGCGCTGCTCCTTCCCTCATGCGCCTCTGTCACTCTCTGTGTCCCCAGAGTCTGTCCTTGTCCCTTATGTCTTCCACACGTGGCAGCAGACAGAGACAGAGAGGGAGTGGAGCATCACATGGGTCTCGAAGGGGAGACCTGCAGGTGGCTGATGTCGATCCTGCCCTCCTTCCACGGGCAGTGGCATTGTGGGGGACTGCAGAGCGTGCCCCTCCCACGGGCGCAGGAAGACAATGCGTTGTCCCTGCCCCAGGGAAGACTCTTGGGTCACCTCTGCCCTCCTTGAGTTGGTTTTGGGACCAGGACCTGAGCTCATCGCACAGGAGTCACCCTTTCCTCTGGGACTCCCTGCAGGTGTCTTAGAAACAGGCTGGTGGCCGTTGCTTCTCTTCACAACCTCCAGGTGCACGTCTTCCTGCCAAACCCGGGACTAGAGGAAGGGCTGGAACCAAGGTCCAAGCTCTCTTTCTGATCTTAATGCTCTCGGGTGTAGGGTGCCCCGCACAAGCCCTTCATCCGCTCGGGGGCCTGCCCTGTGCCAGCCACGCTGACTCACTGCTCTCGCCCGTGGGCCGCCCCGGGCCCTTGCCAATCCTCTGAACACACTGGGCAAACACAAAAGAAAAGACACCCTTTTCTGGAAAAGAACTTTAAACATGTAGCAACACCTTTGAGTACTTGTGAATGAAAGGTGCAGTCTCTTATCTACAGTATTGGTGGGGGGGTACTTTATTTTTTTTAAAGGGGGGCAGGCGAGGACAATAGAATTGAATTCCATTCTCTTCCCAGAAGCAGGGTTGTGAAACTGGCCCCTGGTGACAAGGGGACTTTAGCACGGCCGATGGGCTGTATCCTGTGCGCGGAGTGACTCAGGCGGCGTCAGCTCGGGAAACAGGGACATCGGTGGCAAGGGCGGGGAGTTGGGGGTTTGGCTTCAGTAAAGGAAGAGAGGGACAATTTCAGCCTGTTTGACCTCGTCTGAATACTAGTAACTCCTTAAACCTTAATTGAATAGAAGAGGGAAGGGGTGAGGGAGGGGGGCAGAGATTCCCTTTCTCTCCAGTCTCAGCAGGAACATTTCTGGGCCTTGGGGCGGCTGCTTAGGGTGCTGTGCTGGCCGTCTCACAAGCCAGCGATGCTCGGAGCAGACAGGGCTAGCTGGGGCTGGCACTCGCTCTTGGCACTGGTGATGGATCTGGGTGAGTTCGTGTCCTCGAGATTTACCATCCCCCATCCCCCGGAGCTGTGCGGTAGCTGGTGGGACATGCCCAGCCTGTGATGTCACTCCACCCTTACAGTGAAAGAAACATGGGGACACCAGCTCTGGGAGGTGAGGGTCACAGGGGCATGGGCGAATCCCTGTCTGAACCCTGGGCTCCGCTCTGCTCCCATCCATCACCTGCCCTGCGGGCAGGTCCTGTGGCCGTGGCATTTTGCCCCTCTGGCTGCCCTCGTTGTTGGTCCCTGCAGCTCCTCGCACCGACTGCGTTTGAGGGAGCTCAGGGCGGGCTCCCTCAGGGACTCTGTGCCCAAGTCCCGCTGCCCTCAAGGCTTCGCGCGCACAGCGGGGGTCAGGCGGGTGCGAGAGACCCCACCCCCATGCCCATTCCCGGTCGCCCAGGGCGCACAGCCCGTCCTTGGCTCCGACCAGCCTGCAGGGAAAGAGCAGAGTTTGTCTGGTGTTCTCTGTATTTCCCAGGCTTTGTTTGTCACCGAACCTCCTGTGTCCCCTGTGTGACACCTGTCCTCCCGTAGAGCACCTGGGGACACACCCATGACTCTTCGACAGTCAGTCATTCACATCCTGGTCAGGCTCTGGGTTCTTTCTGTATAAATGGGTTTTTCTGTAAAGGTGATGGGGCCGACGACCCCAAGAGCAGCTTCCCGTGTCTTTCAGAGGACAGAGGACAGTTCCTGCTGCTCTCCAGGGGTCGTTTCCCGGGAAGTGCTCACCACCTTTAAACAAAGGAAAGCCTGGACGCCGGCATTCAGAGGGCTCGAAGGTGTCCCCAGCCCGCACTCTCCGGGCTGGCCCTTTGAGGGAAGTTCGAGCCATGGGAGCTTCTGCCCACACGTGGTAGTAAGGGGATTCGCCGGGAAAGAGGGTATCTTGGAGTTAAATGCGAGCTGCATCAAGGCCCTGAGCCATGGAGCCTCAGGTCTATGCCTCGTGCCCCCCAAAGTGTAATGCGGGTCACCGGTGTGTCTCCAGGCCACCCACCCACGTTCAAGGGCTGGTTTCTCAACCAGGCACACCTCGGCCTTCTCCCAGGGCAGCAAACGGCTGCCCACGCACGCAGAGCGAGTGTGAGAACTCTGACCAAGAGTGTGAAGAAATAACGCGTTTTCACTATCCCGACCCAATGGGACACTTGGTGCACAGAAGTGTCCCACAGAACACTGTTGACAAGAAGTTGCATGTGTCGTCTTTAAGAAGGGTCTTGCTTGAACTGGCCAAGAAACCTGAGCACCGGGAAGCTAAGTACTGGGGTCTGAATGTGTGTGCCCCCTGCCCAAATTCATGTTGTAAAGTTGTAACCCCCAAGGGTGACTTTGGGATGTGCTGAGGCCCTTGGGGTGGAGCCCTCACAAGTGAGACGCACTAATTCCATTAGTGTCCTGAGAAACAGACGCCCCACCCAAGCACCCTGGCCCCTCCACTCAGTGAGGACAGAGCAGGAAGCTGCCAGCTCCGAACCAGGGGACCCAACCTGTACTTGGCCTTGCTGGTGCCTTGATCTTGGACTTCCCGCCTCCAGAACTGTGAGGAATGAATCTCTGTTGCTCATCAGGCCTGCGGTCTTCTGTGACGGCAGCCTGAACGGTCACGGACACAGGGTAATTGCGTGGACGGCGCCCGTGCGTTGGAAAGAACGCATGTGCTCGTGGGAGGCCGGACGGTGTTAGACTGGGAGCGGTCAGCTGTCGTCAGCTCCTTGTTCAGGTCGAGCTGGGCAGCAGGCTTTTACCTTCATCCTGGAGACGCCCAATCCAGAGGTTGTCTTTCTTCTCGGCTCCTGGCACACGCATTTCCAATAAGTTCCCCCCTCACCTCTCACCCTCTCTGCTGCGGCTGCACCTGGCACATGTCCATCATCTGCAAGGTTCTCACCTCGAAGTCACCTGGAGCACCGCCTACCCCGTCTGCAGCTGGCTGGAGTGCGTGCACCCTCTCCTCCCAAAGGTCCCACTGGCCCAGGGCGGCCTAGGTGGCCTTTTAACTTTTGTCCTTCTAAATAGACTTGCTTTCTTAGAGCAGTTTCCGGTGCACAGCCAAACAGAGCAGGAAGCTCAGAGATTTCTCACACACCGCCGTCCCCCCAGCACACAGCCTGCTATCACCGGAGTGGCCCATTTGTGACGATCGGTGAACCTGTACTGATTCATCATGGTCGTCACCCGGAGTCCACGGCTGACACGAGGGTCACTCTCGGTGCTGCACGTCCTGTGGGTTTGGACCAACGCATACAGCATGTGTCCAGCACCGCAGTGTCGCACCGGGCACCTCCTCTGCCCAACAACCCCCGGGCTCCAGCTGCTCACCCCTCCCTCCCGCCAGACCCTGGCGGCCACTGCTCTCTCCACGGTCTCCACAGCTCTGTCTTTTCCAGAAGGTGGGAGAGCTGGACTCACACGGCGTGCAGCCACGTTAACTTGGCGTCTCTCGCTTAGTCACGGGCACTGAGGCTCCTTTGTGCCTTTCGTGACTTCGCAGCCCACTTCACTGTAGTGCCAAGTGTGTCTCATTGTGTGGGCATAGGCGGGGTTTGAAGAGAGACCCGGACTGACCCGAGAATGAGTTCTGAGAATCTCACCGGAACCTGCCTCCTGTGAGTGCTGATGCTTGGGAGGGGGCTCCCCCACCCCCTCACAGTGCAAAGGGCCAAAAAGACCCCCGGTTGCTGCATTTTTGCCTTGAGCTTCTGCCTCCAGAATGTCTCTGTGAGAACGGGACTGCGGTGGGGGTGGGGTGGGGTGGGGTGGGGTAGGGTGGGGTGGTGGGCAGGGCCACCCACCTGGAGTAATGGCCCCGTGGATGCCAAGCCCTGACCCCCCCACCCCAAAGACAGATGGCATGACAGGCAGAGAGAAGGGAGGTGGTGTCCCCACTTGGCGGAAGTTTCTTCTTGCTGCGCCCCATCCGTGGCTCCACCACCCATGACCTCGTGGTCGTGTCCATCTGGCTGGAGTGCTCGGCCACACCACAGACAGGAGGCCAAAGTCACGCTCCCAGGATTAGTTTACCGTTTGGTCTGCCTGTCCTCCAGCATGGGCTGGTGGGGGTGAGGCGATGGGCAAGACCGTTTCGACAGCGAGTTTGAAGAGATCCGAGTGTGGGGAGGGGGGGTACCAGCCCAGGGTGCTGGCCTGGGGGCAGCCTCAGGGTGACCCCATGCTCCTGGAGTGGCTGGGACATGGTGCTGGGGTCCCTCAAGGAGGCTGGAGCTCTCACAGGTCACAGCTCTATCAGGACCCACCTATGTCCCCTGCCAGAAGGCACTGACTGTCCGCCGTTGACCACCGGGGGTCTCTGCCTAGACCCTCCTGGTGCCTGGCAGGGGACACAGAGAGTAAGGGTGTGGTCCTACTGAGCAGGACCCCGCCTCACATGCCTGGTGTCATTTAAGCTGGACTTTGCTTCTCTGTGTGGACCTAACGCGGGTGGCTGATTTCTTGGCCGTTTGACAATGGCCCTTGTGTGTGTGGCCAGTGAGCATGCCCCATTGGCACCTTCGGGGCACTCTAGGCTGCCTGTGGGACTATCCCACACCAGACGGGCTTGGGCCCTTTGACCCTGACCTCCAGGGAAAGCCAGGTGGTAGCTGGACTGGGTGCCTTTGCTGAGAACTGTGGTTCTGAGAGGGCCTAAAATCCGGCCGGAGTCACTTAAGCCCAGCCATCTGTGTGGGAATCGGGCAGTTCCGAGGCTGTCACCACACCCCACCCCGCCCCCTCGGGGCCCAGGGCTGCCAGCCGACTCCCACACACACCTCGGCAGAAAGTCCCTGGCTTCCTTCCAGGCCGCCTGCTGCTGACCTCCTGAGGTGTGAGGAGGAGGAAAGGAATCCACGTTTTGGCTGGACCTTCCTTCTTCCTTTCTGAGAAAGAGCCCGGCTGCCCCCGCCTGCCAGGCCCCCCATTCTTGAAGAAGCAGCGGTGGGGGGCAGTAGGGGGGTGGAGCTGAGCTCGCAGGCCGAAATCAAGGTGTCCGCAGGGCCGAGCCAGCTCCGGTGGTTCCAGGGAAGGGTCCTTCCGGGCTTTGTCCAGTCCTCGGGGCTGCCCGCCAGCCTGGCGTTCCTTGGCTCAGAGCTGCTCAGTCCTCACACGCTGTCCTCGTTCTGTGTCTCTTCTCAGAAGCACACGGGTCACGCCACGTCAAAGGCCCACCCTGCCCCAGGGCGACCTCTCTTAGCTAACTGCATCTGCCATGGCCCCATTGCCAAATAAGGGCACATTCTGAGGTCGCTGGTGATCATGGATTTCAGGGGACACTCTCTGGCGCACGACAGAACCCTCATCTTTCCTGTGCCCTCTGTTCAGAACAGGCCCTCACCCCGGGCTGGGGGCCCTGCCTGCTTCCCTCTCCAGGGCTCAGGCAGGCCCAGGACAGGTTCCTGTACCTAGATAAGATACACCAGCACCCCCTCACTGCAGGGGGCCCGGCCCAGCCAGTGGGACATCAGAACACCCGAATCTCCTCGGGACAGGCAGCTACTTGCCCAAGGGCACCTGCTCAGAGCTTTCCCCGCTTCCAGAGGTGCTTCCAGTATCTCAGCTCCAGGCCTCCCTGAGCCTGCCAATGGGCCATCGCAGACCAGGGTGTCTGGCCCAGACAGGAACAGTGACACTTGCTCCCAGAGACCCGCTCCAGGCCCGGTCTGGTGTCCTGTGTCTTCGGCCACGTCTTCCTGACCGACTAGCCCCTCCCCAGGGGCCGAGGCCCTCCTCTCCGAATTGGGGAAGGAGCGGCGGCCCCCCCGGGCCTCTGGTCACCGGCTGACTGTTTTCCAGGTTACCTGACCAAACTCCTGCAGAACCACACCGCCTATGCTTGTGACGGGGACCGCCTGGACCTGCAGTGCCCGCGGCACTCCACCATCAGTGTCCAGTCGGCGTTCTACGGGCATGACCACCGAACATGCAGTGCCCAGCAGCCCGCCGCCTGGGGGGAAGACCACTCGGCCTGCGCGGCTCCCACCACCTTGCAGGTACTGCGCTCGCGGACATTTGGAGGTGACAGGATGGGGGTCTCTCTCTGTGGACGTCCTCGTGGTGACAACGTGGTTCTGCGCCCTGAGCCAGAGTGCCCCAGTCTGCATAAACCGCCGACGGTGTGGGTGGGCTCTCAGAAGGCTTCTTTACCAAGGAGTCTGAGGACAATTCCCAGTCCCTGGAGGGCGCCCTTAACACACTTGTGCTGTGATTATGTCCCTGGCCCATCAGGCTCTTCCCGCAGGACGGCCCAGGACAGTCACTCTGGGCCTCGGCCTCCAGGCCCAGTGCCCCTCAGTGCCCCAGGGGACACCAGGAGACCTCTGAGAGGCTCCCAGGAAAGGGAGGTGCCATGAGCATCTCCGGTTTTGTATGGTTGGAGGTCATCGTGTCGTTCTTGTTTGGAGTGGTGGCGTTGGGCAGCCTCTGTGGGTCCGTCCTTCTCTGGACAGTGCCGGGAATTTGGGGGCGGTGGGCTGGGCTGGGCTGAGCCGCCCTGTCCGTGGCTGGCATTAGGGAAAGATTTGGTGCAGGAGGAGGTCCAAACTGAAACTTCAGAGATAGTTTTAGAATTCTCACGACTTTCAACCCTCCGGGCAAGGCCTGCCCCTGCGTGCGTGTGACGCATCGGCTGATGCTGCGGAGCGCTGCATCCTGGGAGGTCACCGATGCCTCAGGAGGTCACCCACGCCTCCAGAGCCCCGCGGCAGCCATTGTGGTCAGGGTGGTGGAGCAGTGGATGCTCAGACGTCAGTTTGACACTGTCGGGGAGACGGGGCAAAGACATCTTTTCCAGCAGGACTAAGGAGAAGCGGAGTGGTGGCAGCTGTCACCTGCTAGCTCTGCCCAAGGCCCCAGGAGGAGGAGCACACACACCACGATAACACGGGGACTGTCCCCTTCCCCCCTCCACCCACTGCTCCCATTCCAAGCACCGCAGTGTGGTGTGGCCACATGATGGCTAGAGACACCCAATGAGCGGCCAAAATGACGAGTTTGCGTGAGTCCCCTGGACCTGGTTTCCACATCGCTTCTGCAGAAGAGCAGTCCCTTTCCTGAATGTCCCACCTGCCTCAGGCCTCCCTGTCGGCGCCTCTCCAGGAGCCGTGTTCCTCCTGGCTCGCCCCATTCCTTGCCCTGTGACCTGGCTACCCTGGCTGTCGGCAGCCCTCCTGGGTGCATACAAAGGACTGTGGCCCATGCCAACAGTGCAGGGAGCAAGGCTGGTTTGTCAAAGTAGGGACCCCTGGCTCCCTGAGCTCCAAAGCACGGCCCTCACCCCCACCCCCAGCCTGGGGGCAACGACGCTCTGAATCAGGCCAGGGGAGCGTGTACACACAGAGTTCTGGTGTTAGGGGTACGTCTGCCGGACACAGCCCCATGCCCTGCTCCTTCACGCAGAAACCCTCAACTTTGCGTCCCAAACTGCACGTGAGAGCTGAGGCACGCAGTTTCCTCAGAGGGAGGTGGCCTAACACAGGGAGGGCCCAGGCCACCATCCACACCGAAGCCCCTGAGCTGACCCAGATGGGACTCGGCACCCACAGGAAGTCCCTCTGCTTCTTTCAGCTGTGACACCATTGGGAAAGGGCTCTGCCTTCGGTCCTGTGCTGAGTGCAGAGACATTTCCCAGTGGCCCTCGGCCATGACAATGTGTATTGCCATCTGTTGGCCCGCAGGGTCTCGCCGGGCATCTTGCCTGGTTCCAGACACACCTGTGGGGCCGCCTCCCTCATGGAGTTGCTGCGAGACCATGGTGCTCCTGAACCTGTGCCTCATGCAGCCTGACAGCAATAGGTGGACTCTCAGGAACTGTCCTAGGTGTCCTTTTGTCACGGCCTGGGGCCGGGAAGGGGGCAACTGGCAATGGGATGCTAGGCGTTTCAGGTCCCGGTGCAGGGTCCACCAAGTGGGTTCCTTCTGGAAGTGAGTTGCCTGGAGAAACTCGGACAGAGAGTTGAAGGAAAGGGCTCGGCCACGCACTCGGCAGAGCCTCAGCCCCCCAGGCTCCAGGCCCTCGAGGCTGGCCAGGGTGGGGTCCGCTTTCTTAGCTGTTGGCCTGGGTTTGGGTTTGTGTCTCAGCCACCACCCCCACACCCCCAATGCTGATCTCTCTGTCCTTGTCTCTAAGGATGAGGAGCTGTGACTGGGATTCCTGGTCCCCAAGGGCTCTCGGAAGGGACCACTCCCAGAGGGGGACCTCCTAGTCCCTTCCAGGGCATGCTCTGGTCTTGCTCACATCCCCGAGAGCCTCCAAAGTCCGGCACGTTGGCTAGGACTGTGAGCCGTGGCCCCGGGGATGTGATGGGTACGGCGTGGCCCTGTCGGGCTCTCCCTCTGGGAACCTTCCCCCTCTGAGCCCAGCGCAGCCCAGGGGTGGGGTCCCGCAGCCTCTGGGCATGCTTCACCAGCCTGTCCCTTTTCTGCCTTCCTTCTAGAAGGTGCTGGATGAATGCCAGAACCAGCGGGCCTGCCATCTCCTGGTCAATAGCCGAGTTTTTGGACCTGACCTTTGTCCAGGAAGCAGTAAATACCTCCTGGTCTCCTTTAAATGCCAACCTAGTAAGTAACCGCCGAGGGGACAGTGTGTTTGGGGTGCGGGCTCCCCTGTCATGCACCCCCCAGGTGGAAACTCTCTGCCAGTCGGCGTGGGTCCAACTTTGAAACATTTGTGAGTAAGAATGCGGGGCCCCACCCTTCCCGGCTGCTCAGTTTGTGTGGATGGCATGTATGTGAGTGTGAGTGTGTTTGCACACACGCCCGTCCATGTGCATCATACAGATGCCTGAATCACACAAATCTTCCTTCCGTGTCAAACTCAGTCATCCTGAGGCGAATGGTACTGGGGGCAGAATTCGGGGCCAGGGTGCTCGTGAGGAAGCCTTGCTACGGAGCGAGCCCAGGGACACGGCTGCCGCCTGAGCCTTGGGTTCCAGGTCTTGGGGGCCTGGCGCTTCCCCTGCACATGCAGCAGGGCTCCGCACAGGGCCCGTCCCTACGGGGGTCAGCTGCAGACCTGTTCTGACTCCTGTACGTCTCCCCATCGACTCTCGCCATTTCTGATGCGCACTGGTTTGGGGGCAGCTCGTCCAGCTGCTTCAGTGAGTGGGGCCCACCTCCAGGGGGAGGGCCGGCCTGAGAGAGGTCCCAGGTAGCGGCAGCTCAGGAGGCAACAGCACCCAACCAGAACGTGAGGAGTGATCACCGCCCAGCCCTGCACTGCCGCCCTACTCGGTGTTTCGCTCTCTGCCTTTTGTCCTCTGCTGGTTTCCGCCTCCGTAGCCCCGCGTCTCCCAGGACACGGTGGCCGTGGAGGCAGGGGAGGTGCTGGGCCGCGCGTGTGGCACTGTCTGCAGTGCTGGTCTGCAGAGAGAGCCTGGTGTCTGGGTCCTCTGGGCCCATGTCCAGGCTCCGTGTCAGACCCTCTTCCTGCGGGGCCGGGACACCTCAGGAGGGTCCCGAGGCTCTGTCTCCATCGTGTGCGTTCAAACACACACTCATGCGTTTGCACACACAGGCAGCACACACACGTAGACACTCACACCCATACATCCCATTGTGACACACAGTCACACACATGCACAGTCGCGTGTACACAGGGTCGCAAACACCCCCCAGCAGGCCCTGACTTTACACGGCAGCCTGCCCCGCCCAGCTGTCTCATCTGCCCCACTGAGGACTCAGGCAAATCCCTTGTAACCCTCCTCCACTGCTGAGCCTCAAACCCGAGCACGCCCTGGCCCCGCCCCTGACCACACCCATGATCCGCCTTCCTCCACTGCTGAGCCTCAACCCCGACCACGCCCTGGCCCCGCCCCTGACCACACCCATGATCCGCCTTCCTCCGCTGCTGAGCCTCAAACCCGACCACGCCTCGGCCCCGCCCCTGACCACGCCCACGACCGCGCCCTCCGCCTGCCTTAGCTTCACCTCCTCTTGCTTTCCCGCTCTCCGGCTGCGGTTAAAGAGTCCTACTGGAAGCAGCCTCTGCTCCAAAAGTTAGGAGTTGGAGAATCTGGGGGTGGGAGTGTGACCATTCGCGGTGACATTGTCTCGCAGGTTCTGTATGCAGAAACTTTTCATGGTCAACGGTGGCAGGCTCCCGCCTCTAGCAGAGACAAAAAGGCCCCTTTGAAATGGCCAGAGCGCAGGGCCAGTGCGTGCTGGGGGCCAGGGCCCTGCTGCCATGGTGTGCGGTCGGGCTGCCCGCTGGTCTCAGTCCGCAGGCCCTCGCTGAGCACCTGCTGTGTGCAGGGGGGCCGGCCCAGGTGGACATGAAGAAGGCCCTCGACTTGCAGAGGCTTCTTGGCAGTTTCCAGCATCCCTGCAACCAGCCAGTGGCAGCCAAGTCCCAGACAGCCAGCTCCTCCTCTTTGTTCAGGTTCCAGGCCAAACGCCACCTTTCTCCAGACAGATGGTCTCTGCTCCAAAACAAGTCTAAAGGAGACCCTGGGCCCAGGCCCTGCCTTCTGTCCACCACAGCCTGCAGCCTCCTGAATTTTCTTCAAGCAGCATCACCACGTGGGTTTACCTGGTTTCTCTGTGACTTGTAATGGCTCACACACCTGCGTGTGCATGCACCTGTCAGGAACCCTGCACCTGGGCTCAGGCCGTATTGACGGAGCAGAGTCCACCTGAAGGTCCGGGGGCCGCCCGGCGCTGGGGGAACGTAGGCGAGCCCACCCTCAGTGGCCACATCTTGCCATCTAGTGGGGCCTAGCATTCACGGTGGGATCACGCAGTTCTGCGCACGATGCCCAGTGAGGCAGGGCTCGGGGAAGGGGGGGGGGGGGCGACGCCGGTCGCACTGTGAAGGCAGCTTGGAGGAGGGGCGCAGGAACAGCTGTCCTGGCAGGTGACAATGGAGCTGAGACCCATGGGGTTGAGGTCGGTGGGGCACAGAGAGATCAGCCCTCACAGAAGTCCGTGGCCAGGGTGCAGGGGCTGGAGGGAACCAGCCAGGGCGGGACCCAGGCCCTGAGCTCGGTGTGTCTGCAGTGAGGGTGCTCAGATGCAGCTGGCTCCCACACCCACACCTGCACCCCCGTTCCAGCTGCCCCATGAGTTACAGATTAGAGGGCAGAGCCTGCAGCCCAGTCCCTTCCAACTGCTGTAACAAAATACCATCACCTGGGTGGCTTATCATCAACGGTCGCTTATTTCTCTCAGCTCCGGAGGCTGAGAAGTTCAAGCTCAAGGTGCCGGCAGCTCCAAAGTCTCCTGTGGACTCACTTCCTCAGGGAGGCTGTCGTTTTGCTCTAACGTCACATGGCGGAAGGGCCCAGGGCACAGACGCCCATCACAAAGCCCCACCCTGGAGATCTCACCCCCTCCCAGAGACCCGCCTCCTGACTCGGTCAACTCGGGCATTGAGATCTCAGCACGTTAACTTGAGGGGCACACAAGCGCCCCTGTGTACCCTGGACATCGGCCACCCAGGGCACTGCAGTTTGAGCGACAGCTCCGACTGCTGCTATGAAGCAGACGTGAGCGTGAGCTCTTCCCCACACCTCCCTGCCCCTCTCCTCCCCCATTGTCCCAGACCCACCCCGTGTGACACTCTGATTGTCCCAAGGCTCCCCGGTGCCTCCCCGGGGTGCGTGGAGGCAGCTCTTGTCTTGAGAGCCAGCCCCGCACATCTCCCCGTGTGCTGGGAGGGCCGCACCTGGAGAACCGGTGAAGGGAAGGCTGCCCTCGGGGCTTGTGCGCGCGGTCTGTTTCTTGTTGTTTTACCAGTGACCCTCACGAGAACCTTTCTTCCCCCGAGCGTGCCCCATGCTTCCCCTCCTCCCTGACTCTCACCCCTGCCGAGAATTGTGGGTGCAGTGAGGCTTTGTGTTCACAGCCCTGTCTGCCTGCTGTGTGACTTGGACAGGGGAGGGTAACTTTCTCAGGCTCCACCACTCAAGTGTGAGCTGACGGTCGTGCCCCTTCTGCCTTAGGGCTGTTGTCAAGACTGAAAACTCAGTGTGGGTGGGACAGGCTTAGCACAGGGCCCGTCGTGAAGTGGAGCTCAGTCCTTGGTAGCTATTATTCCAACAGGCAGATGAAAGTAACTCTTGCTAAAAGGTGAATGACTGAAAGGCAGCAACACACCGATGGTCGGGAGAGTGCGGAACTGGTCTGCCCTGGGTGCAGGCAGGAGCAGGGTGCACTGTCTGGAGAGAATTTAAAAACACTAAAAAGTGACCGATCATCTGTCTGCGGGCTAATATTGCCATGCACCGGCGGTTGTGAATGAGGCCGGCGACAAGGAATCCCCCTCATGGCAGGCCATGCTGCTGCGCGGTTGTTGCAGGACAGATCATGACCCTGCCCTCTGATTGGTGGAATCAGGGCGGGGGGAGGGTGGATTGGTTGCTGTTGTCCTTTACGCAGAGGCATGGCTCCCCCCATCTACACCCACGTGGCTGTCGGCGCCCCACGTCCGGAAGGCTGCCCGCCCCTTTTCCAACCCGGGACCACCGAGCACCAGAACCGGCTCTGAAACAAGTTCCTTACAAAAAAGCAGCAGGTCTGTCGGGGTCGGATCGTTTTGGACCCCAGAAATGTCACTCTCAGGCGACAGTGAATTGCACATTCCCAAGGAATCAAGTGACTCCACGGGACACGACAGTAACCCTGAGCCGGCAATGCGACACTCGGCCCCTGCGTTCCAGGAGCAGCGGTGCAGTAATCGGAGGGCCAAGCGCGGGAGGCTCCGCGCGTGGGCAGTGAACGGGCTTTTTAATGCGGCACAGAGCTGGTGGCTGATCCGTGCCTTTCACGACTGGCCTTAGAAAAAGGAACTCGTATAATTTCAAAGCTTCTGAAAGGGGACGGAGGAAGAAAGGAAGAAAAAGCAAGCAAGCCGCCCATGGAAAAGTTCCCAGCGTGCTGATAAGGCGCGGCTCCCGGCCACCTTCTCCCGCCCCTCTCCGTGGCAGCTCTGCCCGAGGCATTCCTAGCATTTTTGGGTGTTCTCCTAGCCGGTCGGGCGCGCGCTCTGTCGCCCGTCTGCCCAGGTCTGCCCAGGCCCGCGCTCCGCCGCGGGGCCACCGTTCTGCCCCCGCCTTCGAGGCCAGGCCTGGTTTCCGAGTTTCTGGGACTTCGCGCTTCTCATAGAAAACGCTGCGGAGCCCCTCCCCGGGCGGACGTGACTCCCGCAGCTCAGCCCTCCAAGGCAGGGTCAGGCTCAGTGTTCTTATTTAGAAAAAGAAAACAGAACTTTTTCTGGGCTCTAAGTTTAACCACTGGGTAAAGGGCGTTCTCGGCGTTTGCTCAGTCACCTCCGTTGGCTCCTGGGGTCCCAGCAAACGCCAGTGTGGAGGGGCCGTGAGCATTGGCAGCCTGCTTTCTGCCCCGCGCCCACATCCGTCTGAGGCTCCCGTCCTCCAGCATTAGAGAGCAAGGCCGAGGGTGACTGGCCCCAGAGCCAAGGGTAACCTCAGGCCGACAGTTACCCAGAAGTCTGGCCTCACTGCTCCCTGTCTGTTTTGGGGAGAAAGGCAAGAAAATTCACAAGTTACAGAAAGGTGGAATTGATTATGGAGACTGTTTTCTTCCATGTTTTCAGTTGGGGGCTTAAGCTTCATCGGTTCCAGGACACGAAGGTCCCATCAGCCACCGCGGCCCCACTGTTTGCTGCTCGTGCTTGGGGTTGGGGGGGGGGGAACGGGGGGCAGCTTTCAAAGTAGTTTGATTGCAACCCAGAGTAAGGAAAACATTCTACGTTTTGGCCCAATAAAACACTCACACAACTGAAAAAAAAAGATTAAATTATTACAACAGTGCTTATCCTTACCTTGTGTGATGCACGTCGATGTTCTCTGCGCTCTTCTTTATGTTTCCAAACTGCTGGTCCCAACACACTGAGACTGTTAACGGGCCTCAGAGGAGACTTGTGCAGCTTTGCTCTGAGGCATGCCGGGGACCCGGGAGCGCCCGTTCCTTCCGAGGAACGCTGATGGTGCCGCCGGTTTTGTCTCTGCTTCAGATGAACTGAAAAACAAAACCGTGTGTGAGGACCAAGTGTTGAAGCTGCACTGCCACGAGTCCAAGTTCCTCAACATCTACTCTGCCACCTACGGCCGCAGGGCCCGGGACTGGGACGTGTGCGCCTCGGAGGCTCAGCGGCTGCCCCCCTTTGGTAGGTGTCTTTCTGTGGCTGTCTGCAGGGGCTAGCTCCCCGGAAGGGACCCTCGCCATGGCCTGTACTGGGTTCAAGGGAAAGTCACGGGTAAGGAGGACCTGGCCCCTTGTAGGGCCTCCTGCTGCCCCGCGCTACTGCATCCGTCCATCGTCCGGTCATTCCACACCGAGCAGCTATCGAGTGCTCACTGGACGCAATGCCCCGTTCTGGGCACATACTCAGTGACCACAGAGTCCACGTGGAGCTGGCCTCCCAGCAGCGGATGAGGAGACAGTGAGAAAACAGATACTACACGGGCTAATACGTCATATTTCAAGGGCACCTAAGCACTCAGGGGAACAGCACATGGGGAAGGGAGACGGCGGAGGGGGGGGGCTGCAGAGAGACGCAGGTTCATGGAGTGGTGATGGACATTCCATTACATGGGCTGAGGAGAACCCACAGGTACCTGGAGCAGGTGTCCAGGTAGAGCTCAGGGCCTGGGAGGGTCCTGAAACTGGGTTTGGTGTGGGGGAGAGCTCCAGGAGACCTCCTCCTTAGCCCCTCCTTAGCCGTCTGTGGCTTAGAGCTAGGAGGCAGACACCTTATGTGTTGTTATTCGTTAGGGTCTCTGGAGAGACCACGGACAGGAGATGTGGACACAGAGATCGGCCATACAAAACCAGCTTGGGTGATAGTGGGGCTGCCAGTCCAAAGTCTACAGGGTGGGCTGGCAGGCTGGGGACCCAGGTAAGAGCTGGTGTTCGGTTTTGAGTCCAGACTCAGCGGCGCACCAGGCTGGAAACCCCAGGCAGAATTTCTGTGTGCAGCCTTGTGAAAATTCCTTTTTAGGAAAACCTCAGTCTTTGCGCTTAAGGCCTTCAATTGATTGGTTGAGGCCCACCCATGTGACAGAAGGTAATCTGCTCTACTCAAAGTCTACTGTTTAAATGTTAGTTGTGTCTTAAAAATACCCTCACGGCCACATCTGGGCTGGTGTTTGGGCACGAGAGCCTCGGTGAGGCGACACACGAGATGAACCGTCACATACACGCTCTGCGTGTGGCACCGACACAGCTGGTCCCTCCTTGCCTCTCACCGGAGAGAAGAGGCTCTACCGGGAAGCAGCCCAAGGCTGGCACTTTGTCCCTCAAAGTCTCAAATGAGCTTCTTCACATAGTAAATTGCTACAATTTACTCATGGATCACAAGTGACATGGAACATTAATTTTAAAAAGAGATTCATGTGTAAGTAATATCTTGGGTCTGAGAAAAAGAACATAAAATGACCTCCCCACTCAGGCAGACTCCTGCACGAGACCCAGGAGAGAACAGAACAGAGAACAGAAAAGCAGATCACGAGAGGTGTGTGTGACCAGGGCCCCTCAGCCGTGTGCTGGGAGGCAAGGCATAAGACCCTCAGTCACGGTCATGGAGGATCTACTGGAGGTGGACCACACACAAAGGCAGGCCCAAGTGGGCCCACAGCCGCTCTGCTTAGATCAGAGACAGGGCTCCATCGCAGCAGGCTCAGCGGCCATGTGGGGGAGAGAGGCGCTTGTCGGTCAGTGGCACCACCTGGGCCCCAGGGAGTGACGTGTGAGTCCTGAAATCCCTTCTCCTCCTGCTGCGACAGGTGTGTTCAGAACGTCTCCAGCCCCCTCCCTTGTTCCTGCTACTGTGTTAGGTCAGGGGACGACGGCCTTGTCATCATGGGAGTCTCCCTGCGCCCAGGCGTGCCTTTGTCCCCAGGGTGGCCAGAGGCACATCTGCTCACAGCCCCCCTGAGCAGCCTGCAGAGACTCCCCCATTATCTGGTCTCCCCAGCTGGGTAGAGAGCTCTGGGTGATCTGCCCTCTTCCTGCAAAAAGGAACTCTGTCTGTTAACATCGGGATGAGGCACCCGGTTTCTCAGGCCCGCTGACTCTAACGTGGGTGCGTGGCCACCAGGAACGAATATTTCGGTCTTTGTCTGAACGGAAGGATTCAGTCAGCCAGCTGGCCCACCTGCGGGGCTGGGCGCTTTGCACTCCGGAGGCTGCTGCCTGCAGTCCCTGCGAGGCCGGGCAGGATTTGGTTTCAAAGGACAAGCAGTCAACCAGAGACCACGCTAGCAGACGCTGCGGCCAACACACTTAGCTGCTCGGTTTGTGCCGCCCGAGCCCTGGCAGAGCCTCATGAGAAAACACCTGCTCGCCCTCCTTCCCTCCTGGCCCAGCCCCCGCCCCCGCCCCCGCCCTTCACAGTCAAGAGCTCCTGTCTGTCACTGGAGTGCGGTGAGGCTCGGGATGAGCTCTTCACCACAGTCATGAGCCGCTGCCCCAGACCAGGCCCGGCGCACTGCCACGGGGAAGCTCAATGGGAGCGTGGCAGGGCTTTGAGGGTGCCGATCACCTCAACCCCCCATGTACCCCACGTGGAAGCCACCCCTCTGGTCTCATCTGCAGGTGAGCTAAAGGGCCAAACAGGGTTAGCGTGTGCAAAAATGCAAACCATTGGCTGCCCGCGCAGATACGTTTTCCAATGTAACTGAATCTAAGAAACTGGTCGCTCCTTGGCCCAGGTGACTGTGCCTGAGGGCTCCAAACCGCACCTGACCGGTTTGCCTCACAAAACCATCAGCTCGTGCCTCCTGTGCAAACACGTTTTCGTATCTCCCCCTAGAAAGCACACCCTGGACCCCACCTCCCGCTGGCTGCCCACCCGCGCCCTCTACAAGTGCAGTGGGCTCTGCCCCTGTGCTCCCAGCCCACTCTGGCCTCCCTCCCCGGGACCACCTGGGCTGTCTCAGGTCTTCCTTCTCCCCGGTCTCCTTCCCTCCCTTAGCGATTGCTTCGCTTACCAGCCAGAGAGATTTTATTTAAATTGAATCTGATCGCGTCACCCCTGCTTCAAGTTCTCCACGTCGCCCCCTGTCATGAAAGTCAACCCACTCTCCCAGCTATGGCCGGCGCCCTCTCCTTCCTCACTCCCCCAGAGCAGTCCGCCCTCGCGCATGCCCCAGGGCCTTCACGCAAGCTCTTCTTTTGGCCTAGAACGTTCTCTCTGCACGTCTGTGCATGGCCAGTGCCATTAGTCCCTCTCGTCACCTGGGCACCAGGTTCCCCAGGTCCCCCTGCCAGCATGGAGCCTCCAGCCCGCAGCCCCTCAAGCTGTCCCCTGTCCAATCGTCTTCATAACACGGATGTGGCTCTCTGTGCATGTGGCTCAGCCCCCAGGTGATGGCGTCTGTCTCTGTCCTGCGACCTCCCAGCAGCCGGTGCCGAGGGAACATGGAGACATGTGAGTGGATCGGCCCCTCCCAAGCGAGGTGCCACCTGGGCTCCCGCGGCAGGTGGTTGCCGCCCATAATGTGGGCCTGGAGTCGTCACGGCGCCCAGCCTCTCAGGAGACACTGAGAGTCCACTGTAGCTGTCTTTCAGTGGGAGAGGTTCCGACTCTGCAAACACGGACGAGCCAAACCAGACGCACCTGCCGGCCACGTCCGGGCCCTGGGTCGTCTGCGATCTCTGCTCTGGGTGCCGCCACCGCTGCAGCTCAGCCCCGGCCTGGAGGAAGGGAACAGGCCATCGGGTCCAAGCCCAGAAGCATGACCTTGCGGGATGACTGCCCAAGGGCCTAGTGGTCCGGTGTCACCCGGACCTTGGAAAGGTCACAGGTGTTTTCCCTTTTGCGTGGATGCTGAAGCCTGGTGCAGCCCATGGGCCTCAGAGCCCAGCCGGCCCCTGGGGGTGCACGGGGCAGAGCTGCTGGGCCTCGGGGTTGAGGAAGCTGAACAGCTCCCATGCTGAGGGGGTCTGTAAAAGATGGCAATTTTGATGACTGTTACGATGTTGGCCGGGTGGGGGTCAGCTGAGGCACGTGGCCCACTTGTGCGGTGGGCGGGGTGCTGCTGGCCAGGCCTCGGTTCTCCCCACAGGGAGTCTCTTGGGGGTGGGTCCTCAGGACCTGGCCACTGGCTCCTCCCAAAGCAAGTGACACCAAAGAACAAGTGGAAGCCACACACTGTCACCTCCGCCATAGTATGCAGGTCACAGACCAGCTCCGACTCACTGTGGGACAAGGCGACACCGTGTGAATTCAGGAGGTGAGGTCACTTGTGGCCAACTTGAAGGCTGTCATGGTCTGGACTGTGTCCCTCTGAAAGTCACATGGTCAAGTCCTCGCCACCCACAGGCCTCAGAAGGTGACTGTATTGGAAGAGTCTTTTAAAAGGAGGTTCAGTTAGACTGACGTCCTGTGGGTGCTGACCCAGTGGGACCAGGGTCCTGATGAGATGAGGACACAGCCACACACAGAGGCAGACCATGTGAGGACACAGGGGGAACACAGCCACCAGCAGGCCCAGGTGCAAGGCCCAGCCGTGGACGCCTTGGACTCACGGTGGAATGGAGGGGACATGGACGTCCACGGTGCCTGTACACAGCACAGTGGACACATGCAGAGGCGGACCCCATAGCCGTGACAGGGCAGGGAAGATGCACGACACCCGTGACCCAGACAGCTGGACACCGTCTCCAAAAGGTGACCTCTTACAGTGTGCAGGGCCAGGCAGACGTGGACCTTGTGTCTCACTCTGAAGGCGTTTGCCCAGGGTCATTTCTGGAAGAGCCAGCAAGTCAGACCCCCGAGGACCGAGGCCCCCGCTGGTGGAAGACAGAGGAAGGCCTGACAATGACTGGTTGCCCTCTGTCCCACACGAAGGCCTGCCATGCAGCGTCTGAACCCGGAGGGAGCGGACCTTCCCGCAGGCCTGGTGTGACCCCTGGAAAGGGAAGCGGGGCTTCAGAAAGGGCCCCTGACTGGGCGCCCATTGCACCACGCCCTTTCCTGCTGCCATTCCATTTTCTGGCCGGACTCCTGGGATTCTGCCGCTTCCTTAATGAGAGGGTGAGAAAGTCACCCTGCAGGCCTCCGAGGCAGAGCTAAGGCTGCCCCAAGGCCAAGTGTGGGCAGGCCTGGACTTTCCAGTCCAAGATCAAGGTGCCAGGGCCTCCCACTGCCAAAACTGCCGCTGAAGGGCAGCCAGCCCAATTATCTAAACACGGGTTCTGAAGAGCCATTAGCTTCAGTTCCCGTGTTAAACGGTAGCCAAAAAACCAGAAACCAAATGGCTGAACATCTTGTTATCACATGCACTGGGGTGGAAGGCACTTGGCGGGGAAGAAGGAGTGTGAGCAAAGTCAGGCCGGAGGCAAATGGCTGCTTTCAAGCACACAGGGTCGGGCAGAAGTGCCGCCCGGTGAATGTGCTCGGCAGGGCCATCCTGCGGCTGCAATCCCTCGTAGTTTAATGCGAACGTTCTACCTAAACTGTCCTAGGGTGTGCTTGAGTGTGGTGCTGTCATGTTACAGAATGACACGCTGATGATTTTGTCATAAAAGATTTTGTCATGAAAACAGAAGCGTGACTTGTGCTGGACGCTGTGTAGAAACCCTACAGACAGTCAGAGCTCTGTGCGCTCTGGGATGGTCAGAGCCGAGTCAGACCCGGTCCGACCTCAGTGACCTCGGCCTCTTCCTGAAAACGCGCTGTGACCTGCTCAAAGTCATCCGCACCCAGCGTCACAAGAGTGCCCTGCGTGCCCCTGGGGAATCACTCTGACCACAGACCCGTGGGCAGCAGGGCCTGGGGTCTTACCCGTTTCCTTTCTCTTCCCCTGTGGCCTTGAGGAACATGGCCGGGCGCAAGCCCTCGGGACAGACACTGTTTCTGGGGCGTCGATGCGATTCTGGCAGGAAGGCGGGGTGTGTACAGTATTTTTCTGGGTGGCAGTTTGACACTGTGGCTCCAGAGCCTCCATATTTTACCCTTTCTGGCAAAATGATCGACGGCCCAGAATTCCTGTGGAGAGCATCACGCTCATGTGTGAATACTTAGCTGTCAGGATGTTCTACACAGAGCTGTGTATACCAGTGAACACGTGGAAATCACTTGGACGCCCACCGGTGGGGTCTTGTACAGGAGCTGGTCCCCCACGAAGGGAAAAACGAGGCAGAGCTTTAAGATGAGGGAGATGTTAAAGCGCCCACAGACGTATTGATAAACAGAGAAAAGCAGCACACGGAGTCACAGGAGTGGACCTCACCGAGGGGGAAGGACACGCTCGTGACCAGAAGGATGCTCTTTGAAGGTTAACCGGTGGTGGGATTTCCTCGTTTTGGCTTATCTGTGCCTTTCAGGTTTTCAGCTACAAACATGTACTTATTTTGTAACAACAGGAACAATCATAGTTGTGTTTTAAAACGTCAGACTTTTACAAATAATTTTATAATTCAGACCGTTCCTTCTTCCCAATGCGGGTAGTTTATACAGAAATCAGACCTCCCATTGCACGTCCCCTTGAGATTCAAGGGGTTTTTCAGCTGATAACTGTGCTCAGCTAAGGCCCCAGCTAATAACGAGGCTCCTAAAGAGTGCAAAACGTCCGCCACCCTCCAGAGACACAAAGACAACCTGCGGGAGAGCCCACAGGACACGTCTCCGTCCCCAGTTAAGCTCCTCATGGCTCAGGGCAAACTGACTTATTCAAAAGAATCGTTCCTTATTCCATTTACAAAGTTTTACATTTCTAAAAATATTGCCTCAGAGACTCTCATATTCAAAAACTGCTCTATCCAGGCATGAGTTTTATTTCCTGTTTTAAAAAGGTCCGTCTTGTGCTCCTTTATGTCAGAGCAAACTAACAACTGGGAGAGTGTCTTAAAATTGACTCGGGACAAAAGCCTCTTCCCTCAGCGTGAACAGCCTTTGCTGCTGTCTCCCTTCGATCCCCCCCATACCCAGGTTTGGGGCTTTCACACTTCATTCTGATCGTGCTGTCCAGGTCCAAGGACGGCATTCCATTTAGGCCACAGGCTGTCCAAGTCCTACAGACTGCCCTGCCATCTAACAGGAGGCGGCCTGGTGCCAAGGACGGCACCTTGGGTGCTGGCGTGGGACACCCTAAACACGGCACTCTGTGTAATAGTCACACCAGCCCATGAGTCAGCTCCTGGTCATGGGGACACGAGCTTAGCAAGAGGCCCAAGGCCACGCCCTTGGCCACAGGTAGAGGGTCTTCCAGAAGCTCAACCACAAGACTCTCAGGATGGAAGCGAAGAAGAGGAATAGCCAACTTCCACTGCACCTGGTGGGAGCCTCCCAGAGGGACAGGGAAAGGCACTCCCCATGGACACAGGAGGGCCAGTCCTGTGAGCTGAAAGGGCACTGGCCCCAGACCCCGGGCCAACAGTAGGGAAGGGGCGCGGCCCTTGCCCTCCAGGCGCACATGGTCCAGTGGGCAATGCACATTGACACAACACGGCACACCGTGGGATCACAGCCCCCTGCTGCAGGGCCCAGCCACTGGAGCGCCCCCCTCTGGGCTCTGGAAGCCACTGCCCGTGCCCCTTCAGGCTTGGGGTAGGGCACACCCCTTGGCTAGCCCTGGGGTCCTGCTTGTGCTCTGGGACATTGCACACCCGCTCACACCCTTGTAACTGGTCTCTCTGGAGCCCTGGTGCCCTCACCCATGGTGAGCCTGGGTGACGGCGCCTGCTGCTCTCTGTCCTGCTCTCAAGCTTCACAGAGACGTGCCTGCTGGCTCAGGCACGCAGTACAGGGAGGGGGTGGGGGGTGCCAGACCCCGCAGTGCGGCCACACCGGCCTCTGGAATGCAGCTGGGCGTGTTCATTCTGGCGAGTGGCGTCGGCGGTGTGCGGGCCGAGGTGGGTACGCCCTAAAGCCCCCGTTGCCGTGTCCTTTCAGATTGCTTGTCACACTCAGCGGTGCACGTGCTGTCCCAGCGGTGCTACGGGAGGCAGAGGTGCAAGATCCTCGTCAACAACCACCACTTTGGGAGCCCCTGTCTGCCGGGAGTGAGACAGCGCCTCACCGTCACCTATGCCTGCGGTAAGAACGTGTCCGTGGCAGTGACCGTGTGGCCAGCCCAGTGCTGCGACTCCAGCAACTGCCGCGCCCACCAGTCGAGAGTCCCCTTTCCTGTCCTTCCCTGGGGTTTGTGGCCTTCACCTCAGAGCAGCAGCAGAGCCTCCTCCTGTCCAGAGGGGTCCAGAGGGGCTTCCCAGTCTTTCCAGTGCCCAGTGGGCAGCAGACAGGAGGGTGGGGAAGCGGCAACGAGGGGTCACTGAGTCCCTGAGCACAGTGGCTCTCATCTGCGTCCCCGGAGGCTCTGGAATGCACAGGTGTGTCGTGGGAGGTCACAGAGGAGCATTCGTCCCTCCGGTCCTGCTAAGGCCCTGAGTGACGAGCCCTCCGTGCGGCCAGCAGCCCCTGCCCCCAGGTCGCCACGGCGCTGGGCCAGCAGAGCTGGTGCCCGCCGTAACCAACGGCACATTACTTGACACCATTTTTGGTGCCTTGAGATAACACAGTGAATGCCGGGTCCACGTGATGCCAGTTCCACAAAACCACCTGAATGGAGCCCAGCAGCTCATCACGCTCAGAGGCGAGGCGGGTTTCCGGTTTGTGATCCAGACCCCCCGACTTTTTGTTTGGCTTTGTAATGAGCATGGAAAGAAAGCGTGATGAAAGGCACTGTGACGAAGGACCTGAGCCTGTGCTCACAGAAACCCCTTCCCCCGCCGGATCCCGGAGACTTTCTGCCCGGTTTTGTGGAGGTGCGACTCACAGATGGGGCCGCTCACCAGCTGCGAAGCACAAAGTGCTGGGTTCAGGGTGGTCGAAGAAGCAGGCCCCGCCCCCTTGAGCCTCCACCCCAGGCACCCTCCACCTTAGTTCTGTCACTACAGACCGGCCTCTTCTGGACCTTTCACGGAGTCAGGCTGCCTGTGGTTCTCAGCAACTGGCGTCCCTACTGGGCACGTGTCAGAACCTCATTCCTTCTCAGGACCCGGTAACATCCCACTGCGCCCCCAGACTTTTCTATCCTGAGCTGACGCCGCTGTCCTTGGCAACGTCCAAGCTGTAATATTAGGTGCAGCGAAGTGACTGCACCAACGTATTTCCAAGTCACAGCACCCATCCGTCCATCCGTCCATCCGTCCTGGGCTCTTCTGTGCCCAGCAGCTGTGGGCAGTGTGGCAGCCGTCCTGGCTCAGGCTCCCAGGCAGTCACGGGGGTAGCTCTCAAGTTCTAGTACTTCGGGCCCCTCCGGCCGAGGGTGGGGGGGAGCAGGGCGCAAGCCCGCAGACGAGTTGCAGTCCCTGTGCCTCCCGGCAAGAGGCGAGGCCAATCCCTGGGCTACGGCTTTTCTGAGTGAAGAGGAGGTGGGCTTCGGGGCCTGGGGGTCCCGTTCGAACATCTGTGTTCCCTCATTCAGCACGCCAGGGGCGTGTTCTGTGTGTCGGGGTTCTGTGGGGAGCTAAGGACTCAGGAGTTTAAGAAAATGGGCGTGGTCCTTGTGTCAGGGGGCTATGGGGTGGGGCAAAGAGACGGGCATTAAACAAACAACCAGGTGAGTCTGTGGCTGCCTCTTGGGGTCGGAGCTTATTTTTGGAGACCGAGCAGAGGCACTGGAAGGAGGAAGACTGGTGGGACTAGCCCCCAGATCCAGGACCAGGTCCTGCTGCTGGGCTGGGGTCCTAGGACCCGCGAGGTCTGTTCTCAGGGTCACTTTGGCCAAATCTTCACCGGCCTTCCAGAAAAGTCTGTCATGCCACCCTCCTCATCTTCCTGTGCTCCCGTTTCATTGCCTTCGGGGGGCTGCTCGAGCGCGGGGCCTCAGGGGTCCCATCAGGCTGACGACAGGCAAGGGGTTCGTCAGCCGTGGGTGAAGGTGGGGGGGCTGGGGGAGGTCAGTGGGGGGCTCTGTGCCGTCACAGTCATCCTGTGTCACTGCATCTCAGGGACATTCACCTGCAGAGCTAACAGCCTCATCAACGAACAGTTCACATACCTAAATCCACCCATTTAAAGCAAAAACAATTTTTTGATTTCTAACCCACTCCTAGAGCTGTGTGGCTCTCACCACGCCGCAATTTTAAAACATTTCCATGAGCCCCAAAAGCTCCTCGCGCCCAGGCGTGGGCGGTCGCCCTGTCCCCACCCCCACTCCCCCCGCCCTAGGGAACCACAAACCTGCTTTCTGGGTCTACACCTTGACCATTTCTGGCTGTGTCATGTTAACGGGCTCGGATAACGCAGGGTCTTTGAGCCGTGTTTTTCAGGCTCATCCATGTGGCGTAAATCGTATTCTAATGGGTAGATAGTCCGTATTTTGTTTATTTAGTCTCTAGGTTATTATTTTAAAAACTGCAAGACAGGCCTAAGATCCCCCCCCGCCCCCCGTCCAGGGTATTTGATGATCACGCAGGTGTCCCTGGTACATGCATGATTTGCAAATCGTTTTTTTAATCTTCTCCGTACACGTTGCATTTAAAGTGTAGACTAAACGTGTCACGTCTTGAAAATGTTTCTTTTCGATTTTCAGTTCCCAAGCACATACTCACAGCAATCGATCCAGCAGTCGCCGAGACAAAACCTTCTGTGAAGCGGGAAGATGGTGACCATGGTAACGTTTGTGGCTCACAGCCAGTGCTCCTCACTCAGTGAGGGGACAGCGTACGCGTGGTCGGTGCACTCGGGTTCGAATGAGGAGGTCGGGGGTGCTGTGGCGGATGGCTGCACGTGGTGGCTGACATTTCATCTTGTTTTTTAAACTAAACGTAGAATGAGTTCCCTCTCATTTCCCGAAAAATCAGATCAAAAAGACAGTGGGGCAGAAGCAAATGCTGGGACCCCACGGTGAGCTCGTTGGAAGGGTGAGCATGGGGCGCCCGGGTGCCGCCTTCCCCCAGGTGCTCACTGGACTCGGGCCACAGTGAGGTGGGCATCCGGGTCTTCTGGCCAAAGCTGGAATGGGGTTCTGACCCTTGCGGCTCCTGAGGGGCACTGCCGAGAGCTTGTTGAGAATTGGGGCTTTGGGTGGTGACGATGCTGTGTAGTGTCACCGCCATCACAGATGCGGAGTCTGCTCCTCCTAATTATGAAGAGTGTGCCTGATGTGGGAAGCACAGGGGGGGGGGGCCCAGGAGATGGAAATCTCGCCTGGCCTTAGGGCTTAGATGTCCCCGCCCTCAATGTCCCACGGCTTCGCACAGCACTCTGTGTCTGCCCGCCCCACCGGGCGCTCTGATCCCACGAGCACCCTGGTCCCCCATAGCAGTGGCCGCAGCCCTGGGCCGTCCTTCCTCGAAGGCTTCTGCCTGTCTGATGTCCCCAGGGTCCCCCGAGCCCCTCGGCTGCCCCATCAGCAGCTCCCACACCGTCCCTGAGTTTGACCAGGCACCTGGAACAGAGCCGCCCTGCCTGTCACTGTCATTTCCAAAAACAGTCATCCAGTACAGCCGCTTGCAGGGCGTGAGGCTGGCCCTGGCTGTGCACAGCAGAGGGGACAGCAGCTCTGCAGCTAAGATGTCACTACCCGTGGCAAATGCCACCGCCTGAGGGACGGAAAGTGAACGTGTTCCCTTCGGCAGTGGGTGGGTGAGCGGCACCTGAGCTGGAACAAGCTCCTTCAGAAGTCCTGAGTCCCTGTCACCGTCCCCCACGTTCGGGGACTACTTACTGAATGCTGTTCCCGCTCGGTCCGGTCTGGCTGCTGCGGCTGGGTGTGTGGCGGGCGGGCGGGTGCGCGCAGCCGCCGTCCCTGACTGGTCTCTGTTCCTGCCGCAGGTGTGGAGGCCGACCCCAGCGAGGCGCGGGTTCCGAAGAGCGACGGGGCCGTGGTCAGCAGCGCTCTGGCGGCCTTTGCGTACATTAGAGGTGGGTCGGGACCGGTGTGGGGCTGCTGATTGGTCGCCGCGCTCAGGCAGCTTGGGGGAGACGCCGCTGTGAGTTGGACGTGGCGACGGGCCTGAGCTCTGCAGGCACAGGGGCCCTGAGTCCGCGGGCACGTTCCGGCTGGCCACCAGCAAGAGAGGGGGCCTCCGTGCAGGGGGGCAGCAGTCAGCCAGAGTCACACCGGGGAGGAGGCGGGCTCCACGGGTATTCTCTGCTCTGAAAAGTGGGAGCAGGGGAAGGCCCTTCCCAGCTCAGACGTGTGGGAAGGGCCTCAGATGAGAGAACCCACCTTGGGCTGGAAGAAAACTGGGCCAAAAGATTGCTTGGAAAACCAAAACAGGTCGTATCCCGTGAACACAGAGTCCCCCTCTGAGTCACCACCGTTGCTTCTCCTGGTTGCCAAGGCTTCCCTGGGTAATCTCCCCTCGGGGCCAATGGGACGAGGGCCGGTGTGACCCACAGAGCCGGGCACAGGCACGTGCGCACCCGGCCTGGCTGCCCCGGAGCACAGGCCGCAGCCCGGCGTGTTGACTCTGCGGGTTGCGGCAGAGCCTGCCCGACCCTGTCCCGGGAGCCAGACCCCTGAGGCCTTTGGCGAAGCCCACGCTACATGCACGGGGTGTCGGCGTCACAGTGTCCCGGAGCAAGGCCATTTCCAGGCACCGTCTTCGGGGAAAGGCCCCAGAGCGTGCGGAGCCCTCTCCCCGCAGCAGCGGCCGCCCCGCGCCTGCCCCTGCAGAGTGGGCCACACCTGTTTGGTTTCCTCTGAGAGGCGTCTCCTTCCTGCGCACACTCCCACGTCCATCTCTTGGTGTCCCCAGTAACTGCCGAAGTTAAGAGATGTCAAAATTTTTGTCAGAAGCATCCCCACTTTTTCAAAGTCCTTGGAGCAAAGTCACTGTGAGAACCCTTCAAACAGGGAATAACGATTCCAAGGCAGTCACAGTGAGACCACTGGGGGCCTCTCGGTGGCTCCCCACACCTGCTGGCTTCCAGCTGCTGCTGTGGCCAGAAACTTCACACAGGGGTCTTCAAGGGCAGAAATCTATGCTCTCACACTTTTGGAGGCTGGAAGTCCAAGGTCAAGGTGCCAGCAGGGCTGGTAATGGCCAAGGATCACTCCCTGGCTTCTGGATGGCCACCGTCTCGCTGTGTCCTCCCAGGGAGAGACAGAGAGAGCCCTTGGGCGTGTCCTCAGAAGGACACGAATCCTGTCGGATCGGGGCCACCCTTTCCACCTCCTTCAGCCTTACTTAGCCGCCGCACCCGCAGGTTCTACCTCCAAACACAGGCACGTTGGGGGTGACGGCTTCACCACGTGGACTGGGGACACAATTTGTAGTGAAGACCCTGAGAGGGGACTCTGATGCCCGTTCTGCCCGTAAAGAAGCCGAGGGTCAGAGGAGCTGACCGTCTGCCTGAGGCCATAGCGGGGGCATCGCAGGGCCAGGACGGGGACCTGGCAGGGCGCTGGCCTGCACTCTGGCTTCTCCGGGCAAAAACTTGGCCCTTCAGAACCAGGACGGACAGGGACCTGGCCACCTCGAGCTGTGGCCCCGGCTCCCTCTGCCCATCTCCACCCTCATACTCGCTCCTCACGCTCAGGGTGGCAGGGCTGATCCCAGGGCCCATTTCCCCACCAGACGTCCAGGGCTCCAAGGGCAGCTTTTGTCATTGTCATCATTGTCACATCCCAGTGTCTGGGACAGCGCCAGCTCCACAGACACACGGTGAGTAGCTCTTGGACGCTGGACAGTGGTGAATCCTCTCTGGTGTTGTGAGCTGTCCGGGCTTATTGGCACCTGTACTGGCTATTTATGGGGACTTAATTTTAAAGAGATCTGCGGACTTGATGGGTTATCCAGCTTCACCGAGGGGTCTGTGGGCCCACCCCTCACAGCAGGCCATGACCGAGCTGAAACCTCACGTCCGAGAGGCAGAGGCCGTCCGTGTGGGTCGCACAGTGATGCAGTGCGAGGCAGTCAGTGATGGAGGTGTGCACAGGAAGCACATTGGCCAAAGCCCAGGGCCTGTGGGTTCCCTGGGCGTGTCGCTCTCTGGGCGGTCACTCTGGGTGTGGCCCCAGCCCCTTACTGGGCAGTGAGTGCAGGACGTCCAGTTCCAACAGCCAGTGTCATGCAATGCAAAGTCCCCTCATCGCCCCTGGTCCCACTTCACACACTCCAGGGCACCGTGTGAGCCCCGCTGGGCCCCGAGCCCTGGGGATCTGGCGAAGAAGAGGACGGGTCAGCCCCTCCCTCCTGATGCTTGCACCCCATGGGGCCAGAACTACGGACGTGCTCTGAGATTCACCCGCGATTCAGTGGCGTCTAAGACACTGCAAGACAAGGAGACTGGGCCCAGGCTGCATAAAGAGAACATACCAGGCAGACGCACCGGCACCTGCGGAAGCCCCAGGCGCAAAGTCTCCGGCCCCGCTGGGGAGTGGGGAGAGGCCAGCGCAGAGGCAGGGAGAGGAGGGGGCCGGTCGGCGGGGGATGGGGGGGTGGAGGGATGAGGGGACAGGGCCAGGCCACAGGATAGTGAGAGGAGACAGCTGCGTTTTTAAAGAGCCTGCAAGGCCGAAGCTGCACAGGGGAGGGAGGTGGAAGGAGAGAGCCTGGCACTGGGAGGTGAGGGGCAGGGGGCGGAGGACAGGTGGCATCACACCAGCTTTCAGGGAAATTCCCGAATCAGCAGCCGCTCCCCAGGGAGACAGACACAGCAGGCAGGCTCGCAGGTGAGTGCTGTCGGCAACACACAGATGCGACCACCTACACGTGGGAAAAGGCATCGAGACCCAGCAGAGCAAAGAGTGGGTACAGCTGTGAGCCGGCGTTTTCAGAAGCGGGAAGACGGCCATCGGAAGAGAGGAACGGAGTTGGGGGGGACTTGGTATCAGGGAGACGTAGGTCAAGACGGTAGTAGGATGCCATGTTGTCCCTGTCACTGGAAAGGAAGGTCACATCCACCTGGGCCAGGTGCTGGGGAAGATCAGCAGTCACAGCCCCTCACAGGTATCAGCCGCTTTGGAAGCCACTGGGGCCGTGTGTCCTAGAGTGCACCCAGCTAACAACTTCATCCGAGTGCCCACCGGGCCGGTTCCCAAGACAAATGCTTGCTCTTGTGCACCAGGGGCACTTACAAGAAGGGGCACAGGTCACAGCTGCAGCGCCCACGAGACAGAAACCCGGCACCAGCCCAGACGCCCCTGGCAGGGGGCGAGGGAATTGACCACGCCACAGTCTAGACCAGCAGCCACCAACCTTTGGGCACCAGGGACAGGTTTCACGAACGACAATTTTTGCACGGATGGGGGTCTGATGGGGGGACAGGAGGCCGAGCTCAGGGGGTAAAGCTGCGTAGCTCCGCTCACCCCCTGCTGTGCGCCTGGGCCCTGGCAGGCCACAGAGTGGTGCCAGTGTGCGGCCTGGGGGTTAGGACCCCTGGTCAAGACTATGAAGGCGAACAAGGCAATGCCACGTGAAGTGAAAACTGATAGCCCCCACCGGAAGGGCTTAGAAGCACAGCAATGCCGTGGACTACACTGGAAGGCGAGCAGGGGGTCGGTACCTTGGCGGGGGTGCTGGGGGAGGAGGGCGCCCAGGCCGGACACGGGTGTGGTCAGGCCCTCCTCCTGCCCTCCGGTCTTGGCGTCGTTCTATGTGCCGGTGTCTCCTGGTCCTCGAGCTGCCACAGCTACCAGAAGCGAAAGGCCCTTCCTTCTTTCACAAAGGATCTGAGTCTCCATTTGTCCGCATCTCTGAAATGCCCCGACACGGGGGGAGAATCTGCTGTGACAAACAGTGTGTGGCACTCGCCGCCTGTCCCGACCAGCGCCACATGGGGACCCAGATGCCATGTCCTGAGGAGGGAGAGCAGACTGTGCTGGTCAGGTGTGGCAACGAGGGAGGCAACTTGAGCCACAGGTGGCAGAAGCCGGGTGGGGAGGTTCCGGGTCTCAGGAAGATGCCGTGTCCTGCATAGGTCCTTCCTGTCAGGCTGCGGCCACTGGATATTTGACCAGGCACAAGAGTCCTCGACCCTTAGGCACTCAGACTGTGGCCTGAATCTCGGGGGCAGGGGCCTTCGCACAGGGAGGGAAACGGGTCCACACGGCTGAGCTGAGCTGAGCAAACATCCAGGTCTCAAACGCACAGCCACAGGCAGCTCCCAGCTCCCCCTGAGGAGGCCAGCCGACCTCCACATGGCTTCCTGCCCAGGCTGCAGCTTTGGCCAGTGCGTCCCAGTCAGTCAACCACGCCCACGGGCCAGCGCCTCCTGACTCGGAGTTAGAATGCAGAACACCTGTGGCTGCTTGCCACGGCAGCCACAGAGCGAGTCGCTGAGCAGATTGTGGGGCCCCCAACACCTGACGGGCTCCCGATGCTCCTCCCAGGGAACGTCGGCCAACCCCTGACCAATGGTAGGGGGGTTTCACTGAGTCGCTGCTCCCCAAAATGGGGGTGCTGACACCTCAAGGGGGACGCAGCTGAGCAACGGGGAGAGCAACAGTCCTCTGCGCACAGGCTGAACGGCGGGGTGAGACTAGTGCGGATTCCGACGAGGGTTTCTTTCTGCTGTTGCTGTGCACTCGCTCGAGTGGACGAGACAGGACCAGGGCTTGTACTTGTGTTTACTTTGTAACCTAGGAGACATGGAGCTCCGCAGACATCTACCTAATTGTGATGCCTATGTCCCTGTTTGCACTTTATACATAAGTTAATTTTTCGCAGTTCACTACCACTGAGAGCTAACAGTTCACTGAACATTTCCTCTGCGTCACTGAGTGTCCTGATAGCTTTTCGGGAAGCAAATCCTTTCATCCTGACACCTCCACGAGAAGAGGGAGCTGTTAGCCCCATTTCACAGATGAGGAGACTGCCACACGGAGAGGTTCTGTGACTTGCCGAAAGTCGCAGGGCTACGTGAGTGGCAGACCTGAGTGTGAACTCAGGGGGACCGCCCTGCGAGTCCCTCTGCTCTGTGTCCTATCATACACATACATGTAGTGCCCATGTGTGCCGCACACCTTTTTCTCATGGGGGGGGGTAGGGTGGGCGAGGTGGGGGTGCCACTGGGCCTCTGGCAGGGCCTGCCGCCCCTCCCAGCCGCTGACTGACTGGTCCTCTCTGCCCTGCAGCCCACCCCGAGAGAGCCGCCCTGCTGTTCGTGTCCAGCGTCTGCATCGGCCTGGCCCTCGCGCTGTGCGCCTTGGTCCTCAGGGTGCCCTGCGCCAAGGACTGGCAGGAGCTGCAGCTGGCGCGGGAGCGCCTGGTGCCGGGCGGCGACGAGGCCGCGGAGGACAGCGAGGACGCGGACCCGGAGGAGGACTCCTCTGACTCGGACTTCCCGGGGGAGCTGCCCGGGCTTGGCAGGACTCCTCACCCCGCATACTCGTCCATCGAGGCCGCCGAGCTGGCCGAGAGGATTGAGCGTCGGGAGCAGATCCTGCAGGAAATCTGGATGAACAGCGGCTTGGACGCGTCGCTGCCGAGGAACGCGGGGGCCTTCTGCTGAGCGCCCGGTGTCCGGTGCCCGGTTCTGCCTCACCTGTACCTTCTGTGAAGGAGCCTTTGCCGTCCCCCACACCTGGCGCAGCCGGGAAGGGCCTTCCAAACTGTGCACGGCGCATTCCCGAACACGCGCGGCGGGAGGGCGGCGTCCACTCCCGCGGCGTCTGCGCCACGACACACGCCCAGTTCGCACGCCAGGCACGCTGGCCAGCGGCTCGCAGGCGTTCGGCGCCTTCCTCCCGCACAGCCTCCGCAGACACGCCGGCCTCCCGGCTCCGCCGAGGCGCAGGCAGGACGCCCCCTGCCGGCGGAGCAGCCACAGCCGCCCGGGGCCTGGCCGCGCGCCGGGCCGCCCTGTCCTGCCCGACCTGCGCCAGCGGACGGCCAGCAGTCTCGGGTTCCGGGCGTCGGTGTGGGCCGTGGCCGCTGGGCCTCGCCCGGGGCCCAAAGGCAGCCCCGGCTCGTCGGGAACGAAGGGCCCTGGCGGCGTCCCAATAAAACTTTATTTATGCGCGCTGCTGCCTGAACTTGCTCCCCGGCGCGTCGCTCCTTTCCCGGCCTAAAACGCTCACTGTCTGGCCCTTCATGGGAAAGTCTGGCCAGCTCCTCGCTGGAGGTTAGAGCCGCGCGGCTCCTGGAGGTAAAGGCGGCCGCAGGGCCACGGAGCCACCTGCGGGAGGTGGCGGGAAAGGCGCCCCGCCCCCTGGCGGGCGGCAGGAGGACTGGGTGTGATGGGGGGAGCCGCAGGCGCCCCCTGCGCGGCAGGAGGCTCGTAGCTGGGCTCGGAGGGTAAAAGGCTGCCGGAGGAGGCAGCTGGAGGACCGCCTGCCAAGGCCTCAGACAGTCCTCATCACACACAGGGACTTGTTTATTTCCATTTTCTGAGTTCAAGAGATGACCACTGCGTTCTTCTCATGGACATTCCCCGGTGTCCTGCTGGGGGTGTATTTAGACAGCAAGGAGCCCCAGATGGAGAGCTCCACCCAGGGCTGGAGGATGGGCTGCTGACCCAGCTCGGGCTCCACCCAGGGCACACAGCTCTGTGCATCTCTGGGCGACAGACACCCTGCTGCCTCCACACCGTGGGTCCCGGAAGCCCTGTGCCGAGAGGCCAGCCCTCGGAGGAGTTCACCCACGTCAGCACCTCGGTGACTTGCTGTGCACTGACATGAGCCCCTTCAGGGCTGTGACCGCTCTGCAGAGGCAGCCCCAGGGCCCACCCCACAGTGGGCAGTCATGACGATGTGCCCCCTCCCAGACCCCTGTCCCAGTTCCAGCGGGGGTGCCCGAAGTTCCCTCGACGGAGAGAGCTGCCCCTCACTGTTGTTTCTCTGTCTGTCCGTCCAGGCTGCTGGAACAAGAGCACAGAGCCCGGGGGCCATCATCAGTAGAAATGTATTTCCCACGGTTCTGGAGGCTGGAGTCCAGGTGGGCTGTCAGGACTCGGGGCAGGGCCGCTTCCTGTCCCATCGCTGGCACCTTCCCGCTGTGTCCTGATGCCAGGTGTCTGCAAAGGGGCGCACACCCCGTGCACGGGATCCCCCACGCCCCCAGGACCTCGTCACCTCCCTGAGGCCTCACCTGCTGACACACATGAGCTCACTGGGGACACAAACATCCAGCCCACAGCAGTTTTCTTATGAGTGCCATAGCTCCCCTTTACCTGAAGCTCCACTCTCCGTGGTTTCCGTCACCTGCCATGGCCCCCCGTAGTCTGAGACTGCTAAATGGAAAATTCCAGATTTAAACATCGTGAGTTTTCAACCATGTGCATTTCTGAGGACAATGAAACCCGTGTGTCCCACTCCAGCTCACCAGGCGTGAACTGTCCCTTTGTCCCACATTGGCCACTGAGTAGCCGCCCAGGCCAGCAGGTCCACTGTCAGGTGTCACAGTGCTTGTGTTCCAGGGGCCCTGTTTTTACTGAGCCAGGGTCCCAAAGCATAAGAGTGGTGGGGCTGGCAATTTGGACAAGCCAGAGAGAAGCCAGAGGGAAAGCTGAGCGTCCAGGAGAGAACAGAGCATACATATGTACGCACACACACACACACACACACACACACACACACACAGAGGGTTGGGTGCCGTCTGGTTTCAGGCCCCCACTGTGGGTTCTGGAACGTGTCCCCCACGGGTAAGAGGGGACGACTGTGTTTCTCCCGAGACTGGTCCCCCCGTAAATCTCTCCTCCAAGAACCTCTGTCCCAGGAAACTGACCTGGGACAACAGTGAGCGGGGACTGTGTGCCCGGGGGTCGGCCCACAAGCCACACAGCTTCGCCCACAGCCTCAGTGGGAGCCAGACCTGAAAAAAACCCTCCCAGCAGCAAGTGGTGTGGGGGAGAGTCAGCTGTCCCCACAACTAGTGTTTGGGGACTCTTGGAAAGAGGTGACCCCAAAGCCCCCTTGCATCTGCCATTGCTGTTCTCCACAGATCCTGGATGCCAGTCACTGGAGCACCACGGCCTTGCTGCTGGGTCCCCAGCACATGGGTGGGCTGGCTACGTGCCCTTGCCCACATCCCCCGATGGGTCCTGCTCCCCGCAGCTCGCCTTATCCAGCGGGGACCTTCTGACAAGCACCCCCACCCTGAAGCCCTCACCTCACTCTCTGACGGCACCCTTGACCCAGGAAGCACGTGACTTTGTCCCTGCCCCGGGTCAGGGCTCCTCTCCCGTTGTGTCGCCCTCCTGTCTCTGACTTGGTCCTAGCTGGGTCTCAGGGTATCTGTGCCTCAGTTTCCTCCCCTGTGATGTGTGCACAATAGTGATACCTCTGTCTAGGGGGGTTAAGGGTGACCCCGCTTCCCATGTAATAAGAACAGTAACTTTTGTTGTCTTCTCCCTGTTGAGTGGCAGCCCCGGCAGGGTCACACTGCACTAGCCCTCCTGCTTCAGAGCATCCGACAGAACTCAGGTGGAATAAGGGCAAGCCGCCGAGAGAGGGAAGAGGCAGCCCCTCAGCCCTGCCGCGGGGACGAGTTTGCAGAAGAGGAAGGGCTTAGTCTGCAGAGCTCAAAGCCAGGTGCCAAGGCCTAACCCTCTGCGGTTCTTCAGCCCAGTCCATTGTGAAGTCTCCCACTCACGGACTTGAAAAGGGTCATGCCCTGCTCTGGCAGGGGCGCTATAAACCTGGGACTGTGGTCACTGGGTTTCAGAAGCCCAGGGTAAGCCTGGCCGCCCGTGCGGAGCTACCCACCGCCATCCCAAGACTGGACGGCAGCCCCGGGGATTCAATCCTCACTGAACCCCCAACCAGGAGTCCCGCTGACTGGAAGCCGTTCGGCTCTAGAGCCGGAAATATGACGAGAAAGAGCCTCACTACCCACCCACCACCTCGGGGAGAGCTCGGGAAGCCCCTCCGAGCCCCAGGCCGCCGCGTCCTCTCAGGGACGGGGTGCAGCATGAGGAACTCGGCGAGTGGGTGGGACGGCGACCCTCTGGGCTGCGCCCCCAGGACAGGGCCCCTGGCCACACGTGCTTGTCTGCGCCGACACCCATCATGGGGACCCTCGAGTCACACGGGTTTGCTCTTCGTGGTCTACTCACAAACTTTTCCACAAATGCATTTTCTCTTCTTTATGGTTTTCTTTGTTTATTTTAAAAAATCCTCACCCAAGAACACTTTTTTCCATTGCTATCAGAGAGAGAGAGAGAAACATCGATCAGTTGCCTCTTATATGCTCCCTGACCGGGGATCGAACCTGCAACCCCAGCAGGTGCCCCGACCAGGGCTCGAACCCATGACCCTCTGGTCTGTGGGACAGTGGCCCAACCAACTGAGCCGCTGGCCAGGACCCTGGTGATTTCCTTAATGCCATTTTCTTTTCTCGGGTTCACTTTATTGTAAAAAACACAGCATGTGACACAGAAAACATACAAGACATGTCACTCCGCTGTCCGTGTCTGTTGGGAAGGCTTCCCGCCAGTGGCGACCTAGGAGTCGTTCAGCTGTTGGGGAGTCGCAAGTTACACGCAGATTTTCAACAGCACGAGGGGACAGCACCCCCAGTCCCCACACTGCTGGCGGGCCAGCTCTAATACAATGTGGAGGTCGGCTCCTCCACCCCGGTGGCTACATTTCGAGTGCTCGGCACCCGGGGCCAGCGGCACCTGTCTCTGCGGTGCCAAGCCGGCGTGTTGAATCTGCCGCAGACATGGGCCTCCACCGGGATGAAGTGGGGGACCGCTTCCCTGGGCCTCACAGATAAGGGTGCGACCAGACCGGCGGGGCCCGGAACCACCTGCTCCCTCCACGGCTCACCCTCCTGGGGATGGCCCCGAGTGTCCCTCATCTCCAAGGCCTGAGGTCGGTCCTCCTGGAGTGCCTGGGTGCACGTAGCCCCTACCTTAGAGCTGCAGCCTCCCCTTCCGGAGGGGACTCAGCTGCTCGGCCCACCTCCGCCCGTCCTAGGTGGGGCCTGGCCTCGCACCTCGCACCTCGGTCACTGCCTCTTGCAATGGATTTCAGCTTGCTGAGCTCCACCCAGTGAGTCTTAATATCTTGGAAATAACCAAATCACAGGTAATTCTGTGGGAGAAATAAAAATCACACTCCCACAGCGCATGACTCCCGTGGATGCTTTAAGACGCAATTAACATGGGCAAAGCACATGTATGTCAAGGGCCCGACAAATTCTTTCTAGCAGAGCGCTTCTTCAGAAGGTTCCGGATCTTCGCTTGACGACCACTCGCAGCCCGACTGCATTCGTTTAGGATGGAACCAGCAGAAAGCTCGGCTGGGTTTATCTCAAGGTGAAAATGCCGCCTTCCTGCCCTGGAGCGAACTGCCCGTGGTGTGAGCTTGGGCGGCAGGGCTCGGCAGACAAAGAGAGGAAAGCTGGTCACTTCCGACGGGGACACGTTTTAATTCCCGGCACTTTCTCCCTTCCAGTGTGTGACTCCACAGATGGAGTCTTTTCAAGAAAAGAAAAATAGGCCTTGTCATTTCCTCTCGTTTCAAAGACCAAGTCCAGCCAAGTCCGGCAGTGACTGGGGCAGGAGGGAGGGACTTGGGTCCCAATGACTGGATGCCAGGCTGACCTGGAAAGCGCCTGCTCCATGTCGGAGGAAGGGAGGGGCGGCACCCAGAGGCCAGTGTCAAAGCATGACGTCACCTCCCTAACGGAGGAAAAGGACAATGGTCCCCTCTTGTTACAATGAACCAGCAAGAGTGCGTGTTACTAACCTACAAAGAATTTGCCAACCCAGGGAGTTGCCTCCCGGCTCAGAGCTGCTGGACTTCCTTCCTGAGACTCTGACCTTGGCCTGCAAAGCCACGGGTCCTGGGATAGTGGGGCCTGGGGACAGCGCGGCCTGGGCTGTTGGCAGAGGGGACCCACAGGCCATCGAGCAGGGATCTCTTTAGAGTGAGTCGGTCCTACATCACTCCATTCATGTGTGTGACCAGCTTTTCTCCTTGAGGATGCCTGGGGGAGAGTTCTAGCTGTCCTGGAAAAATAATAATAAAGATGGGTTGTGCTTTTAAATGCGGTGCAGAAATTCCTGAAGTCCGGTTATTGGGTGGGACGTGAAAACGATGAACTAAGGCAGGGGTGACGAGGCCGTTCATGTGGAGGAAGAAGCCCCCGCAGGGAGCGACGTCTTGGCTCTGCCGTCTGCCCCGCCCTTGCAGGCCTCAGGGGGTCTCAGAGACCACACGGCCAAATCTTCACAAGTTACACGTCCAGCCAAAGGCGAAAGGTACCTCAAGTGTGTTCTTTCCTACCTTGACCAATGTGCCTTGGTAATGACCTTGAAGACCGGGTTCAAACTTAAAATCCTCAGGCCCTGCAGGGTCTGGGGCCAGGACGTGGCTTCGTGGGGACAGATGGGGACAGCAGCCTCAGCCCCTGGCTTGGGCCCACCTTTCTCTTCCCACCCTCCTCTGTCCCTCCGTGTGAGGGGCCTTCCTTCCGCACATGTACAGGGGACCACATAGACCAAGCGCCCGTGCCTGGCCCCCCAGTCCCCAAACAGCCCCTACTCTTTCGACACAGTGCGGGGCCAGGGACATGCATGCCAGCCTCAGGGACAGACGCCAGGAGGTGGCCGTGCGGGCCCCGGTCTCAGTCATGTGCTGGACAGCTGAGTGATTGCCTTCCTGGCCGGTGCCAAAATGTTTTTAAATGTTTGTCTTCATGAGCCCATTGCTCAATTGTTCTCCAAAGAGGGGCATACATGGGGCAGGGCTGGGTCTAGGCCTCGAGCAGACGCTCCCCCAGCTGCTCCCCAAAATACCCAGGTCCCTCCCCCATCACTGGCTGCCTGCAGACCTGGGCTGCTGCCCTCCCAACCTGCAGGGTGGAGGCAATGACAGCACGCACCTCTCGGGCTCGTGGGGAGGGGTCGCCGGGAAACAGAAAATGGGTCCTCAAAGAGGCACGAGGTCAAAGGCAAGGTCAGGGATGAGAGGAGGAGAGGATGCAGGGGAGCTGTCTCACCCACATGGGCCGTCCCCCCTCCACTGCCGCACAAGTTCCCAGCGGTCCCCTCCCACTCAATGTCATGGTCGCTGGTGCTGCATGCGCGCCTGCCGCGGTGCCTTTCAGTCTCCGGATCCCTGGCGGCTACCTCTCTTTCCGTTTCTTCTCTGTCTCCTCCTGTCCTAAGTGGGTGTTGAGCCCCCACCCTTCATGTGGTGTGTCTGTGGTCTCTCAGGACACCTGCTGATGGGCAGTCCCTGGGTCTGGCGTAGGGGCAGGGGCTTGCACTTAGGGGAGGGACTGGGGGGAGGACACTGAAGGCCACCCATGGGGACAGCTGGTGGCCGTCAGCACTCACCTGTCTGAGCTCGGTGCTGGAGACAGACCCCACAGAGGCACCCAGAGCTGCTGCAGATGGGCCAGGTGGGGGTGGGCACGGCACCGGCTTCACCTGCTCACATCTGTCTCGGATGCACATGTGCACACATATGCACACATGCACACACATGCACATGTGTGCACACACCATGGCAGTTCTCTCAGGTACGTGACTGTCGTGCTTACGGAGGCCCCCGTGCCAGGACGTGGGTCGGCACCAGGAATGTGAACACGAAGACAGCCACGCCCTCGTCCGCCACCGGCTACCAGTGTGGCCGCACTTGTCCACGGGTGCCTGTGGCTCATTCGGGGTTCTCTAACCTCTGCGGCCACGAGCCTCAGCCCTGGCCTCCACTCTCTGCTTCATCAGCCCTGGAGGTGACAGGTGGCTCCTGGCTGGGCTGGGACGTAAGGGGCCATTTGTCCAGCTCTCCAGAGCCCTGCCCCAGGTGCCCTGTGTGACTCTGGCGTGATGCTCTCTGAAGCTGAATCGACAGGACAACCTGGGCTGGTTGAGTGGGGATTTGGGGGCACTTGTCACATCCACAGTGACCTCGGCTAGGGCTGCCCGCCATGCTTGTTTGCTGGGGACACAGGACCCTCAGCGCTAAAAGCAGCCCATGGTCACAGGTGGTGGGACGAGCGGAGGCCCCGACCTATGCCTGCCTGGGGGTCGCCTGGCTGCACCCGAGGCCGCGGGGGGATGGGGCGCCCAGTAACCAGGCCTCCCTCCCATCTTCCTTAAAGCCGGGTCTCTGGAAATATCATAGCATCTGCCCCTTTTCACTGTGTAAGACATGCTGACAAATGGCCATTCATTTCTAAATCCTCTTTTCAGTCAGTTCTAATATTCTTTAAAACAAGAGACAGAGAGGGCGCCCGGGCAAACCCTTCGCAGAGTTGGCCGGGACCCAAGGGGGAGCTTTGGTTTCAGCGGAGTTCACGCTGGCCCGAAAGTCGGGTGTGCGGACAGAGGCACACCTCGCCGGCCTCGACTCATGCCCTTTCCTGCACCGGGACAGAGGAGCCAGGCTGTCCGGGGACACCTTCTGGCGCCCCCGGGAATGTGACCGTGGGAGAGAGAGTGTGCGCCCCCGGTCGGCCAGCCCCTCGCTGCAGGGGTGCCCGGTGGAGCTGGAGAGGGTTCCCCGGTCGGCCCGGCCCGCTGCGGGGCTGCTTGTCCCGGGGACTCTGCCCACGGGCGGGGGCGCACAGTGCCGTTTGCAGTCCGCGGTCGCGGTGCCCTGGCTGTGGCGGGAGGGTGGCCCGGACCGCACGTGAGGTGCCCTCGGGGGCGGCGGGGAGGACCGTCAGCGCCTCCAAGTTCCAGCCGCGACGACGCCGACTCGGAGCGCCGGGCCCCTCGCTGGGCAGAGGGCGGTGCGCGGGCGGGCCTCCGGCCTCCCGCCCTGCTACGCCCGGTGATCAGTTCCCCCGCTGTCCGTCACCGTCGTGTGGCGATAACCCTAAGGGCTTTCACTTCTGACCCATGAGGGCAGTGTGCCACATTAATATTTCCTGAAGTGGGAATAGCCCTGCACCCTGAAAATCCATGTGTTCTTGAATACGGTGTTTTTAAATGTGCTGTTTTGTGCAAAAATATTCAGAACAGAATAATCACCTGGGGAATTCTTTTTTAAAAGTAAGGGGGGTGGCACTGGCTCGTGGGTCACGTAGGTCTCAGGTGTCCCTTTCTGTGGTGCCTCATCTGCACATTGCACCGCGCGCCTGCCGCGCACAGTCACGCCGTCTCCCGTGACCATATACTTGGCCCCTTTACCCTTTCCTGCCCCTCTTCCCCCTTGCTCTCTGGTTACCAGCTTACTGTTGTCTCTCTGTGTCTGAGGACTTCTGTTTGCTGTCCCACATATGAGTGGGATCACATAGCATGACGCCCTCAAGGTCCCTCCATGTCGTCACAAATGGCAGTATTTCGTCTTTTCTCGTGGCCGAGGGGTGTCCCACTGTGTGCATGCACCACGTCTGCTCCATCCAGTCCTCTGTCGAAGGACCCTGTGGTGTCTCCCTGTCTTGGCCACCACAAATAATGCTCCAGTGAACATAACGGAGAACATGATGGGGGACCCACAAAACGGACTTCACTTATAAAAATCATGTGTTTACTCTTACAGGTTTAAACTTCAGTCACCTTCCAGTTGATACAATACACCTATCGAGACGCTTTCCCACTATTCAGACAGGTTTTGAAGGCATCAGTGTTGATGCCTTTCAGAGCTTCTGCCATTTTTCATTTCACCTCGTCCACGTCAGCAAAACGTTTCCCTTTGAGGGCTTTTTTCATCTGGGGAAACAAAAAAAAGTCTCTTGGGGCAAGATCAGATGAACAGGGAGGGTGTGGCATAGGGGTCGTGCCGTTTTTGGTCAGAAACGACTGAACACTCAGTGGTGTGGGCAGGTGCACTCGTCAGTCACCCATCAGGAAAGGGGCAAATGTGTTTTTTTCTTAAAAAAAAAAAAAAAAAATCCACCGAAGCCGAACGCAGCCTCTCACAACAACGCCTGCTGGTGCACTGAAGCAGATGGGTTCCTAGAACACTCCCCTAGCAGGGGAAGCCTATCCTACAAGGGCCCACCCTCCAGTAGATAATTCTGGGGGTTTGGGGTTCCCCCTCATGTACCTTTGCAAATGTGTTTAAAGTTTCAGGTAGATGGGGTGCTGGGAGACGGGGTGCTGGGCTGTATGGAGCTCCAGCCCTCCTTTCCCAAGGAGCCTCCACTCTGTTCCCTGCAGTGGTGGTGCCAGTCTGCGTTCCCACCCACAGTGAAGGAGGGTCCCCTTTGCTCCACGTCCCGTCCAACCCCAGCGACTGCCTGACTGGGGAGCTCTTTAAGCACGACTTGTTAACTTTAAAATTCGGTTGCAGCACAAAAATGGAAGACACCCTCTGACAACCAGGTTTACCACGTGAACAGAGAATTTGTTGTGAGGTTTGTCCTCGCCATGTGTCTGCAGATCAATGGGGTGACACTGTAGGAAAGTGATAAGGGAGGAGAACGCCCAGGGCTGTCTTTGGAGGGGATGGAATCCCAGGAACAAGGCCTGAGGTGGCCTTGGCTGGAGCCTGGATGGCCTGTCCACTGAAATGGGAGACAGATGCCGGGGCGGGGTGGGCAGTGAGTAGGATGGGGACCATCTCTCTGACGGGGCTTCTGTCCCCTCGGTGAGCTAGGGAGCAGCAGGGGATGGCAACCTGGAGAGAGCAAGGCAGTTTTGAGGGGCAGTCCAGGGACTGGGAATTTTGGGGGGCTCCCTCCCCGTGGCCACCACTGTGGGGTTCTCTCTGCTGTGCCAGCTGGGGCGCTGCCAGGTGGATCTCCAAACAGAGAGGGGAGTGGGGGTGGTGGGCACATGGGGTGGTTTCCTGGTGCCTGAGGTCTCTAAGAGAGTCCCGACATTGGGGGCAGTGAAGGGGCATTGAAAAGACCTGCACGAGGACCCCGAGGGGCTTCAAAGGGTTCGAGGTGAGGTTCCGAGGGTGTGGGAGGGAACCAGGACCTGGGAACAGCAAGAGGCCCTGTCCCAGCCTCCTGCTCACCCTCACCCCGCCCCACCCCCATCCTACTTTGTCTCCAGCTATTGAGATTTTCTCATAGTGACGAAATCTTGACTGATGTGTGACCGGGCTGTGCCGGTATCCAAGGAAGCAGCACATTTCCCACAGCTTTGTGTAAACTTCCTGTCCCTGACACAGCCCAGAACGCATCTGGGTTCACAGGCTGGGAGCCTTTCTTGAGATTCTAAACTTAGAATCTATCTCTCAGTTCCCCAAATATGGGCTCTGACCTACAGCCGGAGGCGAGCCTGCTAGGCACCGGTCACAGCACCCCGGCATCGGGCCAGCGTGACCGGACAGGCTGGCAGCTCTGCAGGGAAAGAGGGGTGACAGCAGGCACCAGGCAACCCTGTGCCTCCTGTCTCCGTGGCAGAAGCGTCCCCTCCAGCGTGGGCAGACGGGCGACTCACGTGAGGCTCTGCTCAGGGCACACCTTCCCACAGAGATACTGCGTCGGTCACAGACAGATCAAAGCAGGCTCACTGATAGTCAACGTGTGACATTTGTTTGTAGACACACTCACTGGTGTTTGAGTCCCTTTAGCATGAAGCTACCAGATCGTGTATCTCAGTGACTTCAATCATATTCACTTCTGGGGGAAAGTCAAGGGCTGCGCCCTCAGAAACTCACCAGTTCAATGTGAATGACTTCAAAATGCCAGCTGCGTCCAGGCCTGGAAACAGCTGTGTGAAAAGGTGGGCGTCTGTTCCCGTGAGCTGAGTGCAGAGGGATGAGCACAGGTGAGCTGAGCCCAGGTGAGCTGAGCTGAGCATGGGTCTGAGTTAAACCCAGCAGCTCAGTTTGTGGGTTTTGATTTGCACACCGGTGCCCGGGTTCCATCTCTGTGATTTCACAATCAAAGGTGACTTGGTGGTAACACAGAAATCTGGGAGCAGGAGCGCCGAGCGTGCTGTGTGCTTTGCTCAGTTGTCCTGGGTCTGCAGAGTAACAAGGCTGAGACAAAGGTCCCAGGTAATGCTGCTACTGTGTCTGCCTGCTTTGTCCGGGGTGGGTAGGGGGGAAGGGGGACTGTGGACGTTATCACACCATGGTCACATCACCCACTCAGGCCCTCATCCTGTCCCACAGCATTGACTGATGAAGGGGCAGAATGAGGCGGCGCCACCTGTGCACCTGCAGTCCTGGCCTCGCCTGGCAGCCCCAGGGCACAGTGTTCTCGCTGGCAGCACCAAGGACTAACCAGGAAACGTGGGTGGGACCTGGGTGGATGTGCCAGGTGCACTCAGGACAGAACCAGGACAGGGCAGCAGTGACCAGCTGCAGCCCTGTGGCCAGTGGTGTGGAATCAGGGGATGAGAGGAGGCGGCTTGGGGCCCCGCAGTCGGCACCTCAGCGCAGTGCTGGCTCACGCAGCCTCGGCGCTGCAATGGCGACCCGGCCGAGGCCGCTGCATGTTTGGTCTGCGGGCGTGGAATGGAATCCGTTCCCGGAACGAGAGACCGGGCCTTAGCTGGCGGGAAGTGGCCCGTCCACGCACCCCTGAACCTTCTCATGGCCTGCGAACGCCTACGGGTCTCCCCTGCAGCCGGGACACGCCCCCAGACTCTTTCATCGGTCGGGACAGTGGTTCTCGGGTTGAGCCAAGTGCCCACTCGTTAAGGCAGCTCTAGGTCGGGCTCAGTGTCCTCGCCTCCTCGCAGGTGTTGGTGGACCAGAGCCACCTGGGGCCCCTAGTCCAGCTCCGTGGGCTCCAGATGCTCCTGTCGTCAGTGGCTGCCCCCACAGACTATGGGTGTGCTCGGGTGGGCCCAACAAGCATGAGCTCCATCACATCGCTTGGTCCACTAGCACCTGGCCTGGGTGGGAGCCACATTAGGTGTGGGCGGAAGCTCCCATGTAGTGGACTCTGGGCGAGCAGCGGGTGCTGAGGGGCCTCTCCTTGAGCAAACCGCCTCCCCGGGCTCCGCTTTCCCCAGCTGTCCAGCAGCCCCAGCTTCTCCCTCATTTGGCTATGGTGGGGTCCCAGCAGCAGTCCTGCTCCTGGCCCCCTGGGAAAGGCTGCTGGTCAGCAGGTGCAAATACACCCACATGGGCCCCACAGCATGTCTGACTGTGGGGAAGGCTTGGGGACAGGAGCAGGGGGTACAGGAAGGCCGGCACGGGGACAGTCCCATCACTTCACCCCTCAGGGAAGGTGTGCTGTTTTCTCCAACTGGGGCCATGGCCGAGGCCACTGCCAGATGCACAGTCGAGGAGGGACTGGAGCTGCTGGGTGTCCAGGTGTAGGGGAGGGCGGCTGGGCATTTACAGTCAAAGGTGGCCCAGAAAAGCAGTCCTCTGGCTGATGGTTGCCAGCCTCCACGGGAATCTGGCCCTGAGTGTGCAGGCTGTGCCCCGAGGGTGTGCCCACATTTCCGGGGAAGCCTAGACACCCCTGCAAATTTGACCAGGGTCTAGGGGAGACCTGCATGCAGGTGGAGCCTTTGCCCTGGCAGGTCAGAGCCAGCCAGCAGGTGAGCCTCAGCCCTGCAGCTGGGGACGCCAGGCCTTGGAGAGGCCCGGGGGAACACGGGGCGAGGGGCGGGCGGCCTCCAGTGGCTGCTGGCGGTTCCACGCCAGGAACTCGACGACAGGGAGGGAACATGTCCGGCTTCCCCCAGTTCGGCAGCTGTGTGGGAACAGGAGAAAGGAAGGAAGCAGGAAGAGCAGGTTGAAAGTAAGAACACCCTTAGCACTTTGTCAAAGAGGGACCTCCAACACAAACAGTCCTGAAACAAAAATGCAGGTGACTTTTTTGAAAGAGTATTTTTAAGTTCTACAACCTTTAACTTTTATTGTAAAAGTTCACACTCAAATGCCAGGAAAACCGGGAACTTCAACAGCTTCAGAGGCAGTGAGCACCCTCCGCTCTGGTCGTCGTCACCGCTGCTCTTCGCCCAGGGAGGAGGCCGGCACCCTTGGGAGCTGCGTCCGCCGGCGCGCTGCGCTCTCACCTGGGCCTCCACTGTATGTCTTTCACGCCGTGGAAGCGTCTCTTCAGCGCCGTGCTGTCTGCCCACGGAGAGTTCAAGCAGACATCGTCATCATCTTCCTCCAGTCTCTGCAAGGACACGTTTCACTCAGGAGCGCATTTTGGGGAACTGCTGCACAACATAAAGTGACTGAAGAATGGGCCCGTGACCCCCGGCCCCAGAACCAGGCCCCTTCCAGGCCCTGATGCCCTGGAGAGCCCCCTGATCCCACAGGACTGGCCCAGACCCCAGGGTGAGGCCTGGGGTCAATGCCGGGCGCCAGCTCCGTGGACAGCCGCGTGGCCCCGGTACCTTGAGCTCCTCCTGCCGCCTGTGGTAATACAGCATCAGCTGCTTCTGCTCCTCGCTGCTGATGACAGGCTCCCGGGCTGGAGCTCCCTGTCCCCTCTGCAAAGATGGGGAGGGCATACTGTGGACCGGGCATTCTTCTCGGGACAGTCCCGCAAGTGACAGTGACCGTGTTACAACATCACCCTCGGCCAACTGCTTTGGATAAACAGGTCATCCACTTCCAACTGTCCAAGCGGGTCACTGGGGGGTCCTGGTCCTCAGCAGCCCCTGCTCGGGCCCTTCTGGTGGCCAGAAACCAGAGGCTGCGCCCCAGTCGGTCCCTGCAGGTCCAGTGGGGAAGGGACAAGGACATCGTGGGGACCCTTCTCTCCACATTAGAGAGGAAGGTGCAGGAGAGAGCACAACCCAAGCAGCTTCACAGACTCGGCTCATGTCAGACCCTGCCACCCCCACCCCCACCCCCACCAGCAGCCTCGGGGAACTTGAACTCAGGCTGTGGGCTGGAGTTTTCACTGAGACACATTTGCATCCACGTCAGCCTACTGTTTAATTGAAATTAACATGAAAACCAACCCCATATTGTCACTGGCCCCGTTCTCTTCTAGTCCGGGTTGGTACACGGGGGAAAGTTTACCGTGGAGCCCAGACCAACGGGGTTAAAGTTCCTGCACAAGCAGCTGAGGTCTTCCGGATTCACTGTTTACCAGGGTGAAAATGAACAGAGATTCAGACTCTGGATAAGGTGCTTACTTGCTGGATCTTGACAATGATTTTGGTTTTCTCGTTTCTGCCCACATAGTCCGAAAGCTTCTTCGTCCTCCGCAACTCCTTGGCCGCCCACCACAGCTGCGCTTCCGACTCCTCGATGATGCTGAGTGCTGCCTGCAGACGTGGCAAGAACAGGCCTTCGGGTCCCAGGACAGGTGTGGTCCCACCAGGTGTGGAGCTGGGGCGGAGGGACTGGCACCGCCCTCCCTGCCCTCACTCCTTTCAGCCCCTCCCCATTAGGAACTGCCTGCCCTGGGAGGTGGGGCATCCGACCCACTGACACCCACCCACAGCAGAAGGTCCCTGTGAGGTGCAGGTGAGGGTGCTGCTGGGGAGACACTGGGACCCCCGGGGTCTCGTGCAGACGCAGGACTGGATTGAGACACAGGAGAGGCACCCAGACAACATGAAGCAAGAGGTGGGGCCGGAACACAGGGTTCCATGCAAGGGAACCAGTCTGTCTGGGCAGAAGCAGGCACCAACCGGGCCCCTGGCTTTCCAGTGGCCCCTAAATGGCAGTGCTGTCAACTCCTGCCGACGGGCAGCCCCCCAACCCTTCTCTCTGGTCCCTGTGTAGGCGACCTGCTCTGTTGGTGCCCCCCTCCCCCAACCCCCCAGCTCAGATCTCCACTCTGAGGCTCAGCACAGGGAGATGGGAAGCAGTGTCTGAAGCAAAAACTATACCCAGAAGAGGAGGGGGGTCCAGTGTGGGGGCTTCTGCTCTTTGGGGGATGGGAGCCCATACAGAGGCTCTGTGGGGGTGGGAGCCACGAACCTGAGTCCCGGACAAATCCTCTTTATTCTCAAACTCCGCCTGGATGGGGTCGTACGGCGGCAAGCCCATGGGGTACACAATCATCGTCGCCCCACGGAGCTGGTCCAGGGCGTCCTGCACCATCTCCATGGTGACGCAGACGCCGGCCTCCACGTGTTTCTGAGGTGGATAGGCATGGTCACCCACGAGGCAGCCCACGCAGCCGACGGCTTGGGACCGAGCTCCCGCACCCCAGGGCCTACAACCTGCCCCAGGGCCCTTCACTTTCTTATGTTTTCCAAAAAGGCCCAGAACGCCAAGGAAATGAAATTACAAGTGCTCAGTTCCTATGGGGACCACAGGGGTCCACCTACACCAGCCAGCAACCCCTTCCGTCTGGCCTGTGGGACTGAGCAGATCCGGGACAAACGCACAAAGATGAACGGGAGAAGCCAGGGCCCACGCCAACAGGCTTGCCCGCCTGCTCGCCTCTGGAAGGCGAGCAAGAAAAGAAAAGGCTGGTTGCCAGGCAACTCTGGAAGCTGTCGCTCGAGTTCGTATTTCCAAAGACAAGCTTTAGGGCATCGTTTAAAGGCTGACCTTAGATATTATTGCTTTGGCTTCTTCTATAGTCTTCTTCAATACTTGCTTCATTTTTTCATTCGGAGCTGTAAAAAAATAAAATAAAAATAAAAATAAAAATAAAAAAGGGAACAGTGGGGGAGAGAGAGGCGTCTTTAAAACTCTTCCAATATCCCAAGCCCTTCCACCTGAGTTGGGGGGCATGTGAAGTGAGACCAAGTGCAGAATTCGGGGGGATGCGAGGAGCCCGAGTAAAAGGCTCCCGCGAGAGCAGAGGCTTGGCAGGCGCTTCCTGCAAAGTGGCAAAGGCCCAGAGGACAGGATGAACAGCACTGCACGTGGTGGTGGCAGTGGGGGCGGCCACGTCTCCTGGGAAGGGCCAGGGGCTGAATGTTCCAGGCTGGGCAGGTGACACAGCGTCCCTAGCAGCCGCTCGGCGTCAGGGCAGCAGGAAAGCCACTGACAAGGCTTAAACAAACGGGGTGGCCACACTCTGATACAACTTGATTCACAAAACAGGTGCTGGCGGGGGTGGCCCTGTGGCCCAGGGGTGCCCACCTCCCAGTGAGGAAAAAAATCCTAACTTGGAAGTGTGTAAGGGACCAAATCTAAGGGAGATGAGGTGAGTGCAGACCTAATGTTTTTGAGAACAGTACCAATTAAGACACCGAAACTACCAGAAATATAAAACCCTAACTTATAAGACTTTTTTCATTGGTGCAATTCCTTCTAAAAAGCAGACTCCAAACTGAGAACGAGACCCGGAAGACAACCACCGATCCCCCAGGCACAAGTCAAAGGAACACTGCTAGACATGCTCACACATGCGTGCAAGGACCTCACAGGGAGACTGGTGTCTCTTTTGCTCCTGATGGTGTTTTGGAGGCACACAGTAGGTCCTTAGGTGTTTATTGAATGATCGATTACCTAAAATGGAGCTTTCTATGCAGGTCAAAAGGGACAGCCATCCCAGCGAGCTACCGCCCTTGTCCCCTTCAGAGCCATGGACCAATGAGACCCTAAGGGGCAGGTCGTGTCCCAGCGCTGACGTGCACTGAGGGCACGCCCCCCGCCCCAGTGGAGACCCTGAGCCAGCACTCACTCCTGTCAAACAGAGCCTCTGAAGCCCCGTCCTGGCTCACCCAACAAAGCACAGCCTTCAGTACACTTTCAGGGATTATCCCCCCAAAGCTATTAGGTTGCACCATACGACATTGCCAATTTTCAACACTTGTGACCCATAAAGTGGTAATTTCATGTGGCTCATCTGAAATATCTAAAGCTAGCTGCCACTAGGGGCGAGGACACAGACTCTCCTCATCTGCCTGCTTCACCTTGGGTGGGCGGTTCACCACAAGGAACCACTGGGTGCAGTACCCCACCTCTGTCCAGCAGAGCCAAGGTCAGTTTCTAACCCACAGACAGGCCCCCAGGCTCTTGGGCGGCAGGGCCCCGCAGGCCGAGTGCGGGGCGCCGGGTTACCGTGGCCATTCCTGCGTCCGACATCATCCTTCCTGAACACGGCGCCGCCACTGGGCACGCACCGCTCGCCCCACTCGTCCCTCAGCTTCAGCTCTTCGATCTGGTCATCCGTCAGCCCTTGCATGTTAGGAGGGAGAAACACGCCGTGTTCTGCTAATTCTTCCATTTCTTAAAGATAAGAGACAGAGAGCATGCACCAGTCATCGTCTTGTTCCTTGTTGGAAAGTGTGCTCCTCAGAGGTCAGGGGTCATGCCCGCCGGCTGGGATCGTATTTAACAAACTCTCAGCTCCCCGCTGATGTTGCCAGACCAGCCCTGGACCTCGTCTGCCCCAGGCCAACGGAAGCACGGAGACCTGAGGAGCTCACCCACAGCCACGGACGCCGGGCTGCAGATCCTGAGCTCTCCTGCTTGCACTGTGCTGAGCCTCCTGGCGCTTGGAGGCAGATTAAAATTCATCGACAGTCCACATGCACATCCCCGAAGGGCTGCACGGCTTCCCGAGGGTGGCCACAGAGATCACATCAGCCCATTCAACCTTGTGAGGCGGGCAGGACTGTCCACACGCCCACCTTCCCTAACTTACAGCTGGGGTGTCTGAGGCAGGCTCAGGTCAGACAGCTAATACTTTATGCAGAACTTCAGATCAACACTTCATAAACAACTCTGTGTGAATCCAACCAGTGGGGAGGGCCTACAGCAGCTCACATCCCTCAGAAGAGGCACAGACAGGGCCAGGCCTTGGTTTTCCGAGGTCGCCTTCGCCACTCAAAGGACAGCCCTGTATTTCCTGCATCAGATGTACTCACCCCCAACCTGTCCACATTTCAGCCTTACGGAGTTCCCTCCCTGTCCTCCCCACTAGAAAGGGTCACAGGGACCGGGGATTCCCATAACATCGGAAGACAGTGCGCAGCCTGTGAGCACAATACTGGAGAACAAGCAGGGCCCTGAAAGGGGTGATTGCTGTCTCTCGCCCCCGCCAGACTCTGGGTCCCTGGGGCCCAGCAGTGCCTCCCTCACCCCTCATGCTGGTTTTCTCCAGCACAGCTGCCGGGCCTGAGTCCCAGCGGACAATGGGGGCTGTAGAATAAATGTGGAGGTTCCAAGTGCACTAACATGACTTAACATTCAGTACCCCATTTTCAATGGATAATTTTACAAAGCTGAGTCGCTAACCTCCCTCATCCCTCAAAGGCTTTCATTTTAAAGTAACATTGACCACTGAGCTTGCTTTGGAATCAGGACACTTCACAAATAAACTCTATGTGTACTCATAACGGCAGAAACCAGGAGGACCTTTGCAGAGTTCGAGGTGTGGCCAGAAACCTCCTGCTCTAGTTATAAAAACACTCAGCATCCTGGACCACACCTGGAGTAGCATCACGTCAAGCTCTGTGCCATCTAAGGAGTAGCTACTAGGTGCGCCTGACTATTTAGATGGAATTAAAATGAAATAAAAAAATTAAATGCCATTCCTTCATTGCACTAGCCATACGTCCAGGGCTGGGCGGCCACTGTGGCAGCGCTTCCTAAGTGTGGAGGGGGTGGGGGCGACTCCATGCTGCACGGAGGGACAGGCCGTGTCTTGAGAAGGGGACAGACACGTAGGGCTCGCCCTGGCTTCTCACCCTGTAGGGCAGATAGTTCACACCGGAAGCTGCTCCACTTCAGGGGGTCTCAAAACCCTGAACGCACCTTTTTCAAGCGCCCAGCGCTCGTCCCCAGTCTCACACCTGCTCCTCGGTCCAGTCTCTGGGGCTCTTCCCTCTCTACCCATCTGCTCCAGTACGTCCTCCCAAAGCCCCAGTGCTGGCTCCAAGACACACGGCGCGCCTCCACGTGACCCCCGGCTCGCTGGGCATCGCTGGTGGTCCTCCGTGTTCCGTTTCAAGCCCGGCGGCTGCACAACTTTACAAAGTGGACCCTCGCACCCGGCCAGCCCGAGAGAGCCGTGTAGGCCCTGCGCAATCTCCTTCGTCCCCGACGGCCACGGGCCTGCCGCCTGCCCGTAGACTCTCGCGCCCCCGACCCACCTGAGCAGATGCGCTGCACCTTGAGCCGCGCGTTGTAGACCCGGGTCACTCGCACCGTGAGCTCCTCCAGCTCCGTGCTCCCTGACGCCTGCAGCAGGAACTGGCTCTCGTCGCCCCGCTTCACGTGCAGCAGAACCATGGCGGCTCCGCAGGCCCCGCCGAGGCGGCGAGAAAGCCGGGTGCGCGGCTCGCGGTGGTTCCAGGGCACAGCGGGCCCCTCCGACTAACCGCCTCTTCTGGCCGGAACCCACGGCTCGCGGGCCTACGGTGGGGGTGGGGGCCAGGGGCACGCGCTCCCGGAAGTGGCTGCTGCCAGGAGCAACAAAGACAACGAAATCTGAGGGAAGGGCTACCTGCTCAAGGTCCAAATCCCGGGGAGGGGAAGCTGCGAACGCAGAGAGCCGGCAATCCACTCCTGGAGCAGGCGTCGCCCCGCAACAACCCTCACAGTCCAAACGCGCGGCTGGTCCGACCCGCACCTGGCGGCGGTTCGCCCGCCCCGCCCCCGGAAGTGGCTGTTGCCAGGAGCAACAAAGAAAACAGTCTGGGGACAGGGTCACCTGCTCGAGGTCCAAATCCTGGGGTGGAAAAGCTGCGAGCGCGGAGAGCGGACAATCCACTCCGGAACATGTGCCGCCCCGCAACGACCCGCACACCTGTCGGAGGGTTGGCCCCGCCCCCGGAAGTAGCTGTTGTCTGAGCAACCCTCCCAACAGACCGAGCCGCCGGAGGGCAGCGCGGACCGCCCAGTCCACTCGCCAGGGGCCGACAGTCCACCGGGAAGCCTGGCGGGCGGGGCGGGGAGCACGCACGGGAGCCGGCCCCGCCCCTCCGCCTCGGAGCACTTTCCGCTTCCAGCCACGCCCACCTCCGGAAACGCCCCGCGGCTTCCGGTGTGTACGCTTCGGAGGCCCGCTCGGGTCGCGGTTGCTCGGCGTCTGGCCGCGCTGGTTTTCCGCAGCTGGGCCAGGGGACGTGTCCGCACCGCACGTCTCGGGAGCTCACGCGGCTGCTACCGAGGGCTCCTCCCCAAACTGTCCAGCCGGCCAGCAGCCAGCAAAGTCTCTGAACGGCGATCGTTTCAGGCGCCTGTGACCCGGACAGATGCAGGGTCACTGCTGTCATGGAGCTATGTCCCATAAGTGACAAAGAGAACACAAAAATAAACGGACAAAGTAAATTCAAATAAGAGATGCAAAGAAAACGGGGCAATGGCTTTTCAGACTGGACGGTCAAGGAACGCCTTAAGGGTGGGTGACGTTTGCAGAGTCCTTGACACCGAGGCTGTGCCTCAGTTATCTCCTTGGAAGGGCCATTGCCCTTGAATGGACTTGAATATTACAGGCACCAGTTACGCTGTGTTCTTATTCCTGGGGCTGAGCGGGGTGGGGTGACCGTAAGCCCTGGAGTGCTCCAGGCCAGGCCAGGCCAGGCCCCTCCAGGAAGGCCAGGTGACTTGACATTGGACCCCAGGGAGAGTGGCTCTCATCTCCAGAACGGCTGGGGCAGGGTCACTGGGACCCCGGAACGTGCGCACTACTGCTCACATTAGCAAACGTCTCCCTCGAAACTGGAAACAGCCCAGCTGTCCGCGAGGGGGGGGGGGCGGGTGACGGTTAAACCAACAATGGTACATCCATACCAGGAATACCACTTAGCAAGAAAAAGAAATGAACTGGATGCACATCTGGAGAATGATGTTTAAAAAAAAGGCAGTCTCCAAAAGGTTATATACCATATAGTTCCATTTCTGTAACCCTGTTGAAATGGCAAAATCATAGAAATGGAGAATAGGTCAGTGGTCACCAGAAGTTAAGGACAAGGGAAAGGGGAACAGAGGGAGGACCTTGCAGACTGGAAATGTTCTGCATCCACATTGACACCCTGGTTGGGGCACTGTATTAGTTTTGCAAAATGTTACCACTAGGGGCAATTGGGTAAGGAGTACATGGTATCTGCTTTCCTAAAACTGCACATAAATCTGAAATTACCTTAAAACTTTAAATATTAAAGCCTATTATTCTGTATCTGTATCTTCTCCATTAGAGGTTAATGAATATAACTCAGTTTATGAATCAAGGTGGTTGTTGTTGTTGGAATAGCAATCACATAAGGCTGAACAAGTCAACACTCATAGAAACTACTGGTTTTGGCCTCTTATCTTTTCCCCCAGCCTCTTTCATCTGGGCCATTTGTGTGCCTGCTCTCCCTCTGCACCACCCCCACCCTTGTCTCTTCGTTGTTAGAAAAGGATCCCTCGTGTGTTATTTTCAAGCCAATAAGATTTTGAGTGAGGGCCTCTTAGTGATTACTAATTTTAATATTTTTTTCTTTTAGAGCATTATTATATGGAGAAGTACAATGAATGAAAATAAGATCTTGAATTAAAATACCTGATTCAATAATGAGTTAATCTCCAATGTCACTAACTTGTATGTGTGAAGTTCAAGGAAGATGACTGAGAAAGAGGCTTCCCTTTTCAGCAAAACAGGCAATATGGTAAAGCCAGATCTATTTATTCCATATGACGGCACATTTCACAGGGTATGTACAGAGTGTTTGTATACCGTGACTTTAATATACACTTCTATAAAGTATGTAGTTATAAATACTGTATGCCACATAAGCAATAAAATTCTTACATATAAACAGCAATCTACTATAGAGAACAAATAATTCACCAAGAGATCCTTCGTGTCTAATTTTGGCTCTGCTTTTAACAGAACAGGTAAATATTTCAATAATACACAGAATAGCGGCTAGTTTTTTGCAGCTTACCTTTACCCTCACAAGTCTGTGCACTTTCAGCAACTTGCCAAACATCGCTTTCCTGGTAAGGGCTGAGCTGCTGCCTGATGCGTATGTCTAGACAGTAGTTTATACTCAGGAGGAACATCGCTCACAGAACTGCAGCTGCACTAGTGACGTTCAGAGTGAATTATTTTGCCGATGGAGAGCAAATACCAGACACACTAACCACAGAGACGTTACAGCCACAGTCCCAACAAGGTAGTTCACATTTTGAAGCACAGCGCCTACAGTAATACTGTCTAAAGTATGCTACTGCTGAAATGGTCAGAAACCCAAAAAGCACAATGTAAAACTCACAAGAGTTATTTCTAACGGCAAATCCTGGCTGCTAACAGAGAGAGGACTACTTCTATAAACAGAGTATTTGGTAGTATTTAAGCATTTAGAAAAGCATGTTTAGCTAACAGACTTGCTTTATGTGGTCAAGTGCAATGCAGTTCACTGTGCTTCTCCCACTGGACGTGCCCTCACCCACGGACCTCTGGTTTCAGCTGTCCCCCCAGCGCGCCCTTTGAAGGTCAAATGTGGACAATGGGATCCTGGTGGGCAGACAGTGCTATGGAAAAGGAACGTCAGTGCATGTCTCAATGCCCAAAGATGATTACAGCTTAAACTCACAACGAAACAACTGCTTGAGTTCTTGGATCAGGATCGACCACATCGAAACACGGCCTTCCGTAAAGGCTCTGTGCACTTCCTCATAACCCTAATAAAAGCGAGACAGGCTGTCTATTGGCAGTGCAGGAGACAGAGCCCACAGGCACCTGGAGGGTGGCCTCGAAGAGCTTGAAGCAGCGTCGCAGGTGCGCTCTACCACCTCTTTAGGGGAGACAGCATCTGCTGAGCAGACCCCCAGTGCAGAGTGCGCCCAGAAGCCTTCCCTGCTCAGGAAGTGTGGGAGCCAGAGCACAGACGGAAGCGTGTGGGAGGGATGGGCGACACACACCTTCACGGACAGAGGAGGCACACTTAGCGCTAATGTTTCTCACTGAGCCTGGCAGTGTGTGCCTTCCCGACAAAAGGCCACCATGCTCTTTTGAAAGGGCAGGAGTGTCCGCCTACAGGACAGTGGCTATTCCCAGAGGGAAGCACGTGGGCTGCTGGAGAGTGAAAAGGATGTGTATGTGTGTGTGTGTGTGTGTGTGTGCTTGTGAGCACAAGGGGAGAAGATTCTGGTTCTGGAGTGAGGATTATTCTAGTTTTTGAAAGAAAAGTAAAGAAATGTCCAAATTTCATTCACACCCATCCCTTTCATAATGACATGAAAAAAGAACTCTGCTTGAACTTTTAGGTAAAAATCTGAGTTATATCCCAGAATTTAAATGAGTTTCAAAAATATGTAAGTGCACATATATATATGCACATGTGGGAATATGCATGTATCTATATAACTTTTGTAAAGCACTGCCTTTGAAAATTCTGTTTCAGTATCACTTTGACAAGCTCTTTGGTAAATCCTTAGAAACACCAATTGTGACCGAGGACGAGAGTGCAGGCAGTAAGGCCAGAGAGAAGCTGTTTGGGCTTTCTGAGATTCAGTCACAAAGACTAACAAAGAATTTCTGAATAAGGACTATTTTCTAAAGTAGTTTTGAGCACTTCTTATGGCTACTCCTCTCTCTTAGTTATCCGAACAAAAACACACCAAAACTCTAGTTAATAAGGAGGACTGCTTCCTCATTCCCCATGTGCACACATTCCGACTCTGCACACGTTAGACAGTGGTGTTTCCTGACGACCCCAGAGCGCCTGGCGACGTACTGCACACGAGTGACTAATGCCCGCCTGCTGGCTCTCCCCCGTCAAGGCCGGGACAGCCGCTTTCCACTGAGAGCCTCATCTTTCTGTGAAGTCCAGGATGGGTGCTGCCTGAGGTGCCCAAGCTGTGGGAGGAGCCCCTGGAGGGGAGGGGCCTGCTGGGGGCACAGGGACCGGAGGTGGAGGTGGCCTCCGTGACGGCACCACACAGGAAGAAACATTTGTGCCTTTACTCCAGTCACCATCAAAGGTGGCGCTGGAGCTGGAGGAGGAACCTGGCTGACTGCCCAGGAGGTCTGGGCAAGGTGACCTTGACTTCCCTTTCACAGAAAAGTCCTCTTCTTCGAAGGTCACCCATCCTTTTGGGTGGCTCATTTTTCCTGTAGACTGGCCCTGCAGATCAGAACTGTTCTCGACGTCACTGGGTGAAGATGAAGGCTTCGGAGGAGGGAAGGGATGGCTGGCAGCAGGCTCCTCCTTGGAGAACCACGGGGTTGTGTCTGGTTGTTGAGACTTTGCCCTAAACGGGTTCCCGGGAGCGGGAGTCCTGTCGGTGAAAGGGTTGGCGCTGGCCAAGCTCGCGGCAAATGGGTTTGGAGAACATCGCGTGTTTTCCTGGGGCTGACTCCGGGCTGGGACTGGAGGCAGCGTCGGCATGCAGCTTACAGAACTCCACGTACTGGTGCTACTTTGTGTTGTAGGTGGCAACGGAGGCCAGCCCTGGGCGCCTGGGGTGAGAACAGGTGACGCGTGGACAGAGGACTGAGCCTTTGAGACAGCGAGCAGATTCAACGACAGGTCTTCAAACGGGTCACTCTTTAACGCCGAGTCCGGTCTGACTGCAGAGATGCCATTGGCTTTTACCTGGAAACAAAGAGCACTGAATAATCAAAAAAATACTTTTAAAGCAATGTATCTATTATACTTTTAATGCTCCCTACACTTGCTTTCTGCCTCTGTTATTCTTGATTTGAGGGCAAGCATACAAATGCAGAAAACGAGGAGGAGCCTGCTGCCCTAGTGGACTGAGAGAAGCCAACTGAGCCTGTGCGCTGGCAGGAGTCCCCACGGAAGCAGCCTGCTCAGGAAGCAGGGCTCCTCCTGTCCCTGCAAGTGCTGCTCTGGAGCAGCGGGCGCCTTCGCGCGCGCCCGTTCTGCCAGGTGGTAGCACACCGGAGGGACTGTGCTCAGGAGTCACGCCCTGTCCTTCCAAAATTCCCGCACCCATCTGTGACCGTGATGGTGTCGTTATTCTTTTAAATACTCGGTCATTTACAGTTAACATTACTATGAAAATCCAACCTCACGGATGAAAATTAATTTTATTAGTACATCTGTAAGCTAAAGACGATGCACCTTTTCCTTTTCTACTTAGAAAAATTAATGTTCAAAGCATTCTTTGCCTTTTAAAGTAAGTTCTTTGTAGAGTAAAGTCTGTGGATGATGTGACGATGTTTCTTAATTGGCCTGCCTCATCTTGTAAAAATGTTCCAAAACATCTAGATGTGCTTATTAGTAGCCAGACTCGATTATTTAAAACCCATTATTTAAAAAAACCCATTTTCTATTTGGGGCACTCATTCCAAAACCAAACGCAGCCGCACCCAGGGTGGCACCCAGTGCCGGCGCCTGGGCCAGGCTGCCTGTGTATCGCCACCAGGAGTTGGCGACCGAGTCACCGCGCAGCCTGGGACAGCCTCGGTCAGGGCGTGCCGGCTGCAGCGGAGCGCGGCCCCGGGACCGAGTGCTGCCGCCTCTCACGGGATGCTGCCTGCGGCCCTGGCTGCAGGAACCACTCAGCTCGCAGGCGCTGCGCTCTCACCACGGAAACGAGGTGCGTGACGTAGTTACCAACGCCAACTTAGAAATGAAACGCACCTCTGGGTTAAAAGGACAAGAGAGGAGAATTTTGGCTCAAGACTTGCAATGTGACAAAATGGAGCACTGCCTCAAATGAATTTAGTTGTCAAAGCAAAATAACGTGTGGGATACACTGGGAAGAAGGGGAGCAGCCCCAACAAAATGCAATGGGTCTCCGCCAGCAGCGGCTCGGCACAGAGGACAGGAGGCTGTGCGTCTGCAGAAGGACACGGGGTAAGGACATCCTAGGAGTGTCACTTTCAAGTAGACGAGTGTTTATTTAATGGTCCAATACCATACTTTACAGTTGAATAAAGAAGTACATTGTTCTTCGAACAAACGTAACATATAATAATAAATTTGTTCAAAATTAAAGAGTAAACACGTCCCAGCCTCTGAGCTTACTGTGAGTAGATTAAAGGAAAGCAGGCCTGTCAACGGAAACCCACTTCCGAGACAAATTTATGAGTCACTGCGCAGGTGCCGTTGCTCTGGAGAGCCACTGGCATCTGGGGGACATAGGGCTGACACGGCACAGCAGAAGCGCCGGGCGGGGTCTGGAAGCTCAGGTCCCCTGGCAGAGAGAATAGGCCGCAACACGGATGCTCCAGGAAAGGAGAATGTCATGCTTTGCACAGCTGACAACGGTAGGCCCTTGCCAAATAAATGCTAGACATTTAAATATCTCTTTTCACGTAATAAAAAAATTTGTTTTCAAAGTAAGTTAAAGATAGTGGTAGGAACAGGATCATTTTGCCCAATCGGACTGGGAACTGTGACGGCCACACGACCATTCACTGTACTGGAATTAATTTGTAACCTAAGAAGGGTTTGGGGTGACATTAACAACGGAGGGATTTTTACAAAGAAAGGTGTTGGAAGAACCTTTAAATAATCCTGTTATAATATTAACTATTATCTTTCTAAGTCATCAATTTTTCCTCACCAGAAAAGAATCTTACAACTAAAATTGTTTGAAAAAATTTTTTCTAAAAGAAACCTAACAAAAAAAATTAATTATGCCAAGGATCAGTTTTGCAGAACAAGACTCCCATACATGTAAAGCTTACCTTACTGAAGTTATAACTTTTAGTTTTGTTAATTTTCATGAAAATAAAAACAAAGCAAAATATGGTAAAGCATTAGCAAGAACAACTAAAATGGTTCCTAAAAATTCAGAGCACTAAGAAAATGAAAAAGCAGGTTTATGGCATGATGACGGAGTTTATTAGCGTGGACAGGTGGTTTGGAAAACGGGTGGAAACTAAGATGTATGACGCAAGAGACGCATACATCCCGTGTGCTGGACAGACGAGAAGCACAGAGAAGACTGAGAGACAGTCCAGTACCTGTGGCCTGGCGGCTGCTCCTGCTTGAAAAAAGGGACACAGGCATCAAAGGACAGCATTAGAAGACGGCCCGAGACCAGCCAGCAACCCTGACACAGCAGTGCCCCCATACTCTCCGTCCTGGACCACACACGCGCTCTGAGAGCGGTGAGGTCTGCAGGTCACAGAATCAGTTCAAGCAACAAGTCCAGCTTCTTGTGGCATTCTGGATAGCCAGCATGTTGCTGAACAGGGGCTCAAAGTGTAATTCTGTCTGAGGCTGGTCACTAACCAACAGGTTCCAAGTTGTGTTACTCCAAAAACACGAATCCAGATGGGCGTCCGAGGCTCTAAGACACACGAAGCAGTGTGGGCCGGATGAAGGGTTGGTGTCCCTCCCCAGTTCCCGCGTCAGAGCCCTAATCAGCATGCGGGAGGTGGGGGAGGGGCCCTGTTCTGAGGCGGAGTCTTCGGGAGGGGTGGGGGTTGAGTGGGGTCACAAGGGTGGGGCCCTCACAAGGGGCCTCCTGCCCTGGGAGAAGCCATCCTGCAGGGCCTGCTGTCCCTGTCAGCACCAAGGACAGGCCACGTGAGCACGCAGCATGAGGCCCTGCCTGCAAGCCAGGGGGAGAACAGTCACCACACCCCACCCCCAGCACCCTAATCTTGTTCTTGCAGCCCTGAATGGTGAGAAAACAAATTTCTTCTTGAAGCCGAGAAGAGGAGGAACAGCCTTGACAGAGCCTGTGGGTTTATCATCGGTGGAGAAAATGCACATAATACCATCACTTTACAAAACAGTGAAAATCAGTATTTGGTCAGCATCCATTTTGTTACTACTTATTCCACGTTACTCAAGGCTTTCTGGAGGGTGCCACGCCATCAATTCACCTCCTAACAGATCATCTGGAAGGTATGATAGGGCACAAAACCAGACTCTATTTTTGTTGTTTTAAACAACAAATGACGTCATGATCTCTCTATAATAAAGCAGTATTTTTAATGCAGCATTTTCAAGAAACGGTTTTGAGCAAATCTTCCCCAGTATCTAACACTTACCTTACCCTAAAATGCCAAAACTCATTTGACACCTTAAGAGAGACGCCGTCTAAAGTGAGGACCACGAAACTCCCTGCCCACTGAATGCAGACTCATGGGTGTCAGTCGTCGCTCTCCTGAGGTCCTCGGGGCCCTGTGTCTCCATGTGGCGCCCGCACGAGTGGGAACAGGTGATGCTAAGATGCAGAGGCCGCACCACCTGCCCCAGGGTGCTGACGTCACCCCCTGCCAGCTCTCACGTCAGCGGTGAGTCCCGACTTCCGGCTCTGAGCTAACAACCAGCTGACTCAATGTCTGACTAAGCCAGACGACAAGGGAGGCAGGGTTACAGTTTATAAAGGATACAAGACCCGTTGTACAATCATTTGAATTGAAAAAATCTTTTCTATATAGAATTAGAGAGTCAAAAACATTTAAATAGTAATGAAAAGGAAAGCTTGGTCATATATGTTTTTTTCTTTCAAATACTTTATAGATTTGGGGCAGAATTAAAAAAGACATATAAAAAATTACTAAATGTTCAATTTTAAGACTATTTCATGTCATTACCAAAATATCAAACTTGTCATATTTTAAAATCTTACCCTTTTAAACTTACTGCCACCACAGAAGATTTATAAAATTTTAAATGTTTATTATCTTTTGAGCAGGCATGATTCTCATGGTTTGAAATTCAGAAGGCATGAAAAGGAAGAACACCGCCCCCCCCACCCCCCCCAGCTCGCCCGCACTGCACCCCCCAGGAAGAAACTGTAGCCTCTTTGCGAGCCTTCGGTCTGTGCATGCCAAGACCCTCACCCCCAAAAAGGAAAGTGTGTCCGTATACAACGTTCAGAGGAACCTGGCAACAAAGGCTGAGGCAGAAAGAAGATGCAGAATTTAAAACAGACATCTCTGCTAGTCTGGTCGGACTGACTACCAGGTTTGAGAATACGATCAGCCAGGCCGCACACGAAGCCTGTGCTGCCCACCATCGGGCCACCATGCCGGTCCCACAGAAATTTCGAAATCAGAATGACGGAAAGGACCAAGAAAACGGTGTGTGGCGGCCAGTGCAATGCTCATCCTCTCGTGCTTCTGGGCTACAGTGCCTTCCCACTATGAGCAGTGATCTCACTCATAGTGGCCTCCCTGGAGTCTTCAGGGAACGCTGGTCCTCCCCAGCTGTCGTGGGGAGGGGCTGCGACTTGGGGTGACACTGTGTGGTGTGGCGGAGCCACTCTCACCACAGGCGACCTGGCTCCAACAGGAGCGGGAGCCTACGACCTCTCCGCAACATCGGAAGGAACTCACGCTACTCTAGGACCTGCCGTCTGTCCCGCGTCTACTTCCACACTGGTCTCAGGGTGCTTGACCCATGACGGGCTTTTAGGGGCTGCAGCCCACTTTCACTTCTGAAATGGATGCTCCCTCTCTGTCCTGAAACAGTGACAGAGAGCTCTGAGACGGCCAGTTGGAGAGCTTTTTGCCCTCCAACTACGTTTTAAAAAATACAACAGTGCACCTTATAAAAAATGAGAAAAAAATTCATGACTCTCTAAAAGTCTCAGAAAAGAGCAGACAATATGTATCTTTAGGAGCCTCGATTTTCTGAAAAACATAGAATACTTTTTGGTATTACTTAGCCTGAGAGAGCATATTCTTTTTTCTTGATTATATATCCCTCTTCAGGTTTTACAAATATGGCCGACAGTCTGAGTAAATGCTCACTGCTCACGCCACTCACACCGTGCTAAGGGTCACATTTAACGTCCCTTCACTACACAGAAGCGTGGCCTTAGTTTCTGCCGGCTAGATGTGCCCTGACACCTGTAAAACCAGAGCTGACGGTGCTTCCCGGACGTGCTTACGGGCTGTCGCCAGTATGTCGTGTTCCTGTATTTTAGGTCTCCCACAGTTTCAAGGCAGACTTTTAAACTTTACACACCTCTTTGGCCTTGATGGTAGTTTCAAGTTAAAATTTTAGGATAAAATATAAATGTAAGGCTAGACAACAAAAAAATGTACTTACTAAATACAAAGTGTACTTTGGTAACTTTGCTGTAAAGGATGTAACAAAAGCTAAAACAGTTTAGCGTGCACGGTCACTTCTGTGCAGAAACAGCCCTGCGTGCCCACGTCAGTATCCGTCCCATGTGAGAGTGCTCTGGCAGGACAGCGGTCCGAGACCTTGTGTTCCCCCAAACCTGGCGTGGTTTTCTGTGTGACGCCAGACAGTGACAGCGTCTGGGTGGTCTGTGCTGCGCTGACTGAGCCTGTGGCCACACACCCAAGCCCCCGGCACAGACCCAACAGTGACGGGCTGTCTGACACCCCTGGGAGCCCGCAGCCACTCCCCCACAGGGAAGGACAGTGCTCTCATCGGGAGGAGTAACAGGAAATGTTGGAAATGGACGGCACGGCCAACGGTCAGGAGTGATTGGACTGCCTCTCTCTCCAGGAAGTGAAAGCCCGGACCCAGTTATTAGCTATGAGCAAAAGCAGAGGAAAAACCAACCGCCGCCAGTCACCCTAATGCACTCACGACCCAAACAAAGATTTCAAGAGCAAACAGGCCACTCGGAAACTCCCAGAAGAACCCTCACGTAGGCTCACTCTCTGAGAATCCCTGATCTAAGCAACAGGTTAAAAAAGAAGCCAAACCCCAAACATGAGTTTGTCATGTGACCAGTCTGACATGTCGAATGACGCTCATCTGCTGAAGTCATATCTTGTGATGCTATTACCACCAAAAAGCAAAAACAAAGAGAAAATTAAGTCGAATATCTTTCTGTCTTGGGAAAGCTAACAATAAGGTGAGTGCGGTCAAAGACCACGCCAAGGGACTTGCCTGCAGCTGGGGCGGGGGGTCCGAGGGCAAGCCGTGGGAGGACCTGCTCCGGGGTGGTGGCTGTGGCGGGGTCTCCAAGCCAGGCTGGGGCGCAGCCTGTGGCAGAGGTGCGGCCGTGGGGACGAGGGGCTCCTGCATCTTCGGAACAGGTGCAGGCAGTGAGGGCTGCGCAGATGGGGTGGCCTGGGGCCTCAGTGGTTCAGGAAGAGCTGGACCTGAAAAGTCATTTTCAGACGTTAGCTTTTCTGGGAAACCATGTTCGAACCTCCCATTAGAAAGCTGCCAGGAGGCTCGGGGTCTCACGCCAACATTTCCCGTGTGGAGTCTACCTCTCAGGCCCTCCGAGGATCTGCTTTGGCTCTCGGGAGCTGGCCTCCCGGCGGCTACCCGGGCGTGGCTCTGCGGGGCGCTGATCACTCCGGCGCGGGGCGGGATTGTCTGCATGGGAAGGAAGCACAGCACCTCAGACAGCCACTTACTTCCTGCAGGGAAGTTTGTGACAATATTCGCTCCTGCATCTCGTTCCTCCCTCTTGTGGTGTTTTCCCATCTCATTATGCCAGCTGGTTCTGCTGATAGCCACCCGTAAGTTCTAGAACCTTCCTCTTTTTTTTCACTGGGTGCTGTGTGCCAGGCATTGTGTCCCTGAAGCTGCTGTGCAGGCATTTTGTCTCTGAACCATCCCTCAGAGGCCACTACTGTTTTATCATCTCGATTTGCAGTAAGACGCAGGCATAGGTACCACTTCTCCAGGCCACAGAGCTAGGGCATAGGGCCAGGGCCCAAACACAGGCGTGGGGGGCCACAGGGCTGTGCCTGCCACCCTGGGCCGGGCAGCCACACTTGCAGTGGACACCGAGCAGCTAAGAGGGTCACAAAATCCACACGTGGACTTTTGTGTTTTTAACACAGAAGGACGGACTCTCAAATGACTAACTCAGCCTGGTAAATTGAAGATACTGGAAGACGCACTAGAGAAAACCACACTGTCTGCTTTCACACGTCTGCTGAAGGCTCTGAAGCCCCGACACTTCTCGCGTCACACACACGTGACGCCACACAGGACCCTGCCTTCCCTTCCCCAGCCCGAGAGTGACGAAGTCTAGGAAAGCCCCGTGGGAAGTGAGGTAGAGCCAGTGAACAGCAGTTTCCATTCTTCTGAAAACAGGGCCGTGGGGACAGACGGATGTAGGAATACTCCAGACATCAGTGTAGAGCTACGTATGGAAAGGGCGCGTTAGGTGGATGTTAAATAGAACCACAAGAGAGAAGACAAACATTTCCACTTTGCAAATTTTATGACAATGACTTATGAGTCTCTAGAAGCAGTTTCAGGGGCCGTGGTTCGCTCGTCTCTACAACGATAACAGGCCCTGCTCCTGCCCTCCAGCCGAGGCCTCCAGTGGTCGCAGGGCCACCACTCTAGCCTGAGTCACTGATGACTAGACCCCAGGTCCCTTCTTTCTTTTTCTAAGTGACTTACACCCCTGAGACCACTTCCATCCGGGGGAGTACTGGTCACTGCATGTGAGAGAGCACAGGGTGAACATGCAAGGACACGTGCCGCGCCCCTCTACGCTCGGACCTCCAGCGCTGTGAGACCAGTTTCAGGAACCATTCTCTCACACATCTTCCTCTGAAAGTCTCATCTTAAAATTCTTCTTATTGAAGGGTGATTCCGTGTCCTCATTAGCTAGCTACCCAGAAAATAGGATGAAAAAGCTGCCCAAGTCCATCTCCCTTCACAGACGTAGAGGCCCTGACGGCCCCTTGCTTTCTCCAAGGTCACACATTTGACTGGCAGTGAGCTGGGCCCCAGACCCCAGGCTTGCCACCCCCGGGCCGGGGCTGCCTACCGGTCTGGCGGTGCCAAGTCCAGCAGGCGCCGGGCCTGCGAGTCCTGCGGGAGGCGAAGGCTGGCTGTGTCCTGGAACAGAGACACCGCACCAGGCGGTCAGGGCTTTTAAACGACAGGCCACGTGCTCCCACCCCAAGTGTCGAGCTAGTCACAGGCCAGTGTTAAGGTGAGGAGCTCAATTCAAGTGTTTTTACCTATATTATCTTTCCGTGTCGTTCCAGGGCTTTTGGGTGCTTTGAAGCAGGAAGGAAAAATAATTAGTCGTAAGTGAACAATACAGCAACACTGTACAATATCAGGTGGCTCTTCTGTCTCTTTAGCAGCACAGAGATGGTAGCAAAGTACTTTGCTTTGGGTGATGGTCAAGGGGAGTCTCAGCCCTGAGTGAAACACTCCCAAAGAGAGAAAACTCTGGATGCTCAGAGGGACGTTTGTGGGAGACAAGCTAGCCCTCAGCCTGATGTGTCTCTCACAGGTCGTTTTTAGGCTGACTTTCCCAACAAGAACTCTCCCCTGTGAGCCTTGAAAACAAAAGGTCAGCTCATGGGGATGGTCACAGATGTGGCCCACCTGCCCCTCAGAGCTCAGCCGACCAGCTGCCCCTGAGCCCGCAGTGGCGTTCTCCAGGTCACACAGAGGCTCCTGACCACACGGCTCAGGACTTCCGCTGCGCCTGCTGTGGGGGATGAAGGGACTTTTGTCACAAAGTCCCAGGGCCGAGGCAGAAGATGGGCGTGGCTGAACGCTAAACACCTGCCTGAAGGAAGATGGCGTTAACATGTGGGTCACATGCCTTAGAAAGGTGGGTGAAGGAGGAAATGCAAAAGTGGGCACTAGTGAATGCAGCATCTCGGATTCACTCTTTCTGAAAGGAAACCCAGGTGCAGCTGCCATGTGGAACACATCAGCCTTTAACGCCTGTCATCTTGGCTTCTAGTCTTAGTGGTCCTTAAAGCAAACTTGGTTCAGCATTATCACACACAAAAAATTTATGGCCTCTGAAATCATTCACAAATAATTCTTGGATCTGAGTCAATAGGGCTTATTTATAATTATTAAAGCTTCAGAGTTCGTATAGTACATTTCTAAATATTTGACTTACTCTGAAAAGGATTTTGAAGGCATTTTTCTTAAGATAACATTGTACAGTCATTTCACATCCTAAGTAGACATGAAATGTATACAAAACAGCATGGAACAACATAAGACTGGCAGGGAAATTGAATGGATACCCACAACGCAGAAGGAAAAGGGGAAAAAGACAAGGTTACAAGGTGCACACGGGAGGGGAGGGCAGTGTACAGCTGGACCAAGAAAAGGGTCAGTAGGCCTTTAAACACCAGGCCACACGCACAGGCTGTTTGTTACCTTCCATCTCCCGCCTAGCCGCCCTGGGGCTGGGAGGGGCTCCAGCACCTTTTGGAGAAAGAACAGAAGCCGCAGTGTTCAGGGCCTGCAGCACGGAGTGCCGGGCAGGCACGGGTGACAATTTCCGCACTAAACTCACTTTCGCCAAAAGGTTCTTTGTCTACTTTAAGTTTTTCAGTTGTATCAGTACAAGCCGGTGCGACTCTAGTGGCCTAGCCCAACCCCCTGCTCCTCAAAGGGAGGGGCAGGAGGAGGCACCCGCCCTTCCACGCTGGAGCAGGGGGTTTTTACCCCCATCTGATGACAGCCTCGCAGTCGGTGGCTGGGCACTCCTTATGTCAGAGTTAAATCTCTAGTAAGAGCTCCGACACCTGACAGCCGAAAGGGAAAATAATCAGTCTGAACTTCTATGAGACTGTATTAGTCTCTCCGAAGTTAGTTCTGCTGCATTCCTTTTGAAAAAACTCAAAAAGCACTATGATGAGTTTCCCAAAGCTTACTACTGCCTTAAAGGAGCAATGGGTTCACAGGGCAAAAACAAGCTTCAGACACTGCCTCGAAAGGAATTATGAAGACAGGCAATTTTTAAAAGTTAAGTCAGATTTCTAAGTAAGTCACAGAGTTACTTATGAGACATACCTTTTCACAAATTCATTAAAAAATTTATTTCCTACTAGTTGTTTTCCTACTTAAAGGACAAGAGAAAGAGAATTACCAAGAACATAGAAACAAAAGCAGGGGTCTGAAACAGAAAAGAGTGGCGTTTCCTGCCAGGCAAGGGACAAGCTTCCACCTGGCGGTGTTCTGCAGAAGCTGTACTGTGGAGATGATTTAGCTATCAAATACATTCCTCCACTGAGCTTTCTGGGTTTTCATGTAAATCAAACAAACTACATTTTAAATAAGTGATTCATTTGCTAATAAAAATATTTCCACATTTGTTAATAAAAATATTTCCACATGAAAACAATACAATTGCTCTCATATTTAAGAAAATGAGGCTCTGCGACCAGCTTAACAAAGCCATTTCCGATCATTACCATCACTATGAGCGGCGCTCCTGGAAAGCCCGGACCCACCACAAGTGCGGAGCTCCTGGACCGAGCTCGCGCTAGACACAGAGCACCACCCAGCAAGTACTTGGGACAGTTACTGTGCCCGAGCCCCTTCCAGAACCAATATGCTTTGGGGGAATTAAATCTTTGTAACCAAGCTGACTCTATTTAGTAAGGAAAGTATATCAGGTCTGGATGAATAACCCAACCATGGCTGCCAGGGGAATGGGAGTCTTTGCTAGTTCCATTCGCTAACAAAACCAAACTCTAGGCTTTTACTTAGCAGGAATAGAATGGAAGGTTGGAGCTATTAAAAACATAAATGCCAAGCACTTTAACTTTTATCAAATAACCCTAAAATGTCCTTCAGTTATAGGGACCAAACTCCACAACATCGATGAATCAGGATGCACGTGTTATACAAACAGAAACGGTTACCTCCAAATTCTTTTCTAGCAGGTGCGGGACTCCTAGCCCCTGAGAGTCCGTAAGAGCATTTGCAGCAGAGAGGAAACAACAAGAAAGAATTGAAATGCTGAAGAGTTACCACAGCAGTCATCACAGACGTCAGATATACGTAGGAACTCTTAGGGGTATCCTGGTATTATTACAAAAAAGCTATTGAATTTCACGCTTCTAGTAATTGAAATAACAACACATACTTCTTTAAAGACCACTTAAAACATGTAAAACTTTACAGTAAATAAGTACATGTATGTTCTTTAGGCCTCAGTACACATTTAATAGAAGCCAGGACGACGCCCAATCAGCAGGAGCAACACAAGGCTTCTAGCACACTTGTCAGGAGGCAGCTCTGGGAAGAGACCACAGGAAGCCGGCGGGAAACGTTCTCTGCCTGCGGCTGTGCCTACTTCGCTCTGCAGAGAAAAGCTGGGCAACCACAGAGACAGCACAATCTAGAAGCTAGAGACGCGGAGCATGCAAAGCACCTGTCGCGCGTGGAGCAGGGCTCTTAGGAGCAGAGCTGGACAGAATGTCCTGCTACCTACCTGAGGGCGGAGGCGGTCTCTGCGGGGGCGCAGGTCGCGCGGGAGGCGCCGTGGGGCGGGGTGGAGGTGGCCGCTTGGGCTCCAAGACCTGCGGAGCGTCTTTCTGCTGCGGCTGCGTGGCTGGCTGAGCGTCAACCGGAGAACCTAGGAAAGTACTTGGAGTGAGAAGATTAGCTTCCACGTGGGTGAGAGCGCAGAGGGATGGCACTTTCTACGTACGTATGATAAAGTGTCCGCTCTGCTAATTTTCTCAATTTGCACTGCAGCAAAATGCTGTGCACTTTTAGAGTCAATGACATAAGCAGTTCTGCCAATACAGGACCCTTTGATCCCTGCAGGCAGCAGTGCTGGCTGAGGGCGGCCTTGCTCCCTAGGCCCCAGGGGCCGAAGGTGACTCACTGAGTGGCCCTGTGAAGAAGGCACAAAGTACTGTTGACGTTATTTGCATGTGGTCTGCTGATCCGCAGGGAGAAAAAGAGGAAGGAGTCTACTTTTCTCTGTACCTCGGCTTATCTTGAATTCATGTAATGAAGCCACTCTCTAAGAGTAGTATGGGTGAACTTGAGACATTTACAAAATGGAAGATATTTCTGAAGATGTTGGTTAGTATGGAACAGGGACTTATTCATGTGACAGAAACAGCTTCTGAAGACAAATCTTCTAATATGGGGGGAGTACTGGCTTACAATTTCAATGAAAAAGTTTGTCTTGTCTCTCCTTGCTTCCTACAATAACACAGGCAACACACAGACGCACAGCTGACCCCAACCGGTGCGGCTCCCTACTGCGGCAGCAGAAAACCGTCGGCTACGAGAAGGGACATGCTCAGCCACGCAGGAAAGGGCGGAGGGAAAGGCCGAGGCAGGGAGGTGGGGTGAGTTCATTTCCTCCGAGGGCTCACCCTGCAAAGCTCCCTGTTCTGAACACCCGAGCCCGCGGCCCACTCTGGCACGTGGGAGTGGAAGTTAGACCGAGACGGCCCTCCACGGGCGCTCCGAAGGCACCAGAGGCCTCACCGCCCGACATCACACACAGGGAAGGTCACATAAAACCTTAAACACCATACACACTCTGTGAAGGTGGCTGTCCGGGAGTTCTGGACGGTGCCCGACTCGGTCGTATGGGAAGGGAGGGGACAGGGCCCTCTGATATTGTAGGCGACTGGCAGGGGCTGGTGCGTGGCGAAGAGCTGGGGGACGTGCCCAGGCCAGGCCCCGAGGATGGCTGGAGGTGCTGGGGAAGAAGCTCCTCCACTTCCGCGCTGTAGTCATCGACGTCACCTGAGGAGGCACAAGGTGACCCGGGTTACTGCCTTTTTAACTTTCTCAGAGGGTTTCCCACCAATCCAGTTTGAAAGGGTTAAATATAATATAAAGATGTTCACACTACGGCTCTGAAAACACGCCCAGGTTGAGCACACAGCGTAGAAAGATCCATGTGCAGAGACCTCAAGTCAGAGCCTGCACTCCTGCAGGAAACGTGACTGAAGATCCTCCTTCATCCCAGGGCAGCAAGAGGCCATGGTGACAGCCCACACAGGGGACACAGGGCGTTCTGCACTCCACTGGGCAGCCAGCTGCTTCCTGTTACTCTGGGGTATTGTCCCCTCCTTCCCCGTCCACCAGGCTCTGAGGGAGCCACACACCCTCCCAAAGCCTCCGCAGTACCCTTCCCTGGGCTCCCACCCTGCCCACCACAGCCCGTCTCTGATCTGAGTGCTGGTTCTCCCTGAGGTCTCCTCACTTGGACCTTGGACCTCGTGGCTTCCTTGGACCTGGAATGTGGGGCCAGGGTGTCTGTCCCCTTGGAACCTAATTCGAATTCCAGAACACAAATCTTCACGGACAAAAGGCCTATTTCTTTGGGGCTGCGCCATCAGGAATTCACTTAACACCCTCTGTCTCCCCTGCTGCCATGTTCTCCAGTCTCCATCGTTGCTCCAAGTCAAACCCACTCACCGAGGACGAACCAGAGAGCAAGACAGTAAGTGGCATCTGTCTGGGTGACACCAGGGCCACAGTGACCGCTGTCCAACAACTGGAACACCTTGATCTTAGCCCTACCTCCAACCCCGCCCCGCCCCGTACTCCCTCTGAGATGGTAAACGCCAACACTCCCTTCTGCCCACCACCTCCTAGCTTCGGTCTCCTGGGCTCCCTCTCCTGGAGATTTCACCAGGACCCAGGCCTGTGACTCTCGGACGTCTGCCCCAGGCCAGTCTGCCTCTCCATTCCTGTCCTCAGAGCTCTGGTCCTGCCCCTCCACCACACCTGTGCTACGCTCCTCTCCCGTCACCCCACATCACCCTGAGTCAAGGCCACCGTCTCAGCTCTCCCAACGGCATCTGGGCTTCAGGGAGGTGCTGCTAGAGAAACCACATGACCCGCTAACCGCGGTCCCACGTCACCTGTGGTTCCCAGCTGCAGCCAGGCTCCAAGGGCACTGGGCCAACCCTGCCCAGGAGCGGTCTCTCAAACCTCCCGACCCCTCAACCCCTCGGAGGCCGTGGGCTGCCCCATTCCTGCAGACGCCCTGGCTCACACCCTTCCCAGAGGAAAGACCAGTCTCAAGGTGGCACCCCTGCCGTAGCCTGCCCCGTGCTGTGGTCTGACTTCACAGCTGGCACTCTCGCTCCCGTGGGTAGAACACATGCGCTCTGCACACTCCCCCCCACCCCCGCCTTCTGAGCCAAACTTCTTTACAGAATTGTCGACAGGCTTGCCCTGCTCCCACACCTTCTGTCCACACCTCGACTCACCGCCATCTGCACCCCCTGCTCCGCTGAGTGGCTCTTGTGAATGTCACCAGCCGCCCCCTTCCTTGCTATTGAATTCAAAGGACAGCTGTGCCCTGTTCTCTCCCCACCTACCGACATAAACTCACATTGGTAAGGATCTTAACCTTCGAATGGCAGAGAAGCTAGTGCACTGGAAGTCTAGGCACAACGCAAAACCAAACCTAACGCTGCTACGCGTGGAACGAGCAGAGACCAAGGGTAGCCCTGGAGACCGAGGGGAAGGGGACGAGCGAGTGTGCCCAGCAAGCACCTTCCATGTCGAAGTCGGCTGCGACCTCCGCGTCTTCCCCCAGCAGCGTGGAGCTGGCCGACAATGGCAACGGGACGCCGACTTTCTCTAAACTCATTTCTTCTTCCAAAGCTTTGATCCAGTCGGGACTTTTTAAAGCAATACTTATAGTCCGGCCCAGCAACTAGTTGAGTAAAAAAGACAGAAGATGAAGACACGTTGGTATGAAAATTAACTACCTGGGAATAAAGTGACCGCCTTGGTTATATGGGCTTCATTTAGCCACACTCACTTCAACGTAACTGCTTCAAAAGGACAGAGTACACTCTATACACTTCCCACAAATACACTTTCACAGAACTTTGAAAACCCTGTAAGGGAGCCAAATGCAGATACTTTCTAGGAGTACCACAGTGATGCAGACTTGAGGGCAAGGGACAGAGCTAAGAACAAGAGGAAAAACAAAACAAGGAGAAGTAGAGAGCAGACTGACAGCCTGGCGGGGGAGGGGTTGGGGGTTTGGGAGGGGTGGAGGGACCAAGAGAGACGGAAGGAAAGGAAGAACTGTGGGCACAACCGTTGTGGTGACTGCAGGGGGAGAGAGGTGAGTGGAGGTGGGAGAGGGTACCGGGGATAAATGGTATTGGAAAAAATACAATAAAAATAATGTAAAATGAAGGAAAATTAAGTTGTCAGGGAAAGACAAAAGAGAAACCCAAAAAGGGAATCAAAGCTGACCAGAAATGCTGACTTAGGAGCTGCTCTGAACTGTCATCATGGGATGAGGAGGGGCCTTTAGGAGACAAAAGCTGGAATGACATCTAAAAACCAGTCATTTCCATATGATGACGACACAACAGGCACATGGCATGCTGGGAAGAGTCTCTGCAGCACACAGGAAAAAGGAGGAACACCTTTCACGTCAAGTGGGCTTCTAAAGGTGAGCCCCTGCGGGAAAATGGCAGACGATATTGACGGCTCCTCAAGAGGTGCAGCACCAGGAATTTAAAAGAGAGCCTCTGGGTTTTCAGACAGTATTGAAGTCAAACAGGATGGATGCGGATGCTGGGTCGTAGGTGACTAGACACATCCTTTCTGAAGGGCAATCCAACGACTGGCACCAACACTTACTGTGCCCTCTGATGTGGCATGTCTGTACCGAGGACACCATCCCGAGGGACAACGGGATGGGCACCAAGTTTCTAGTGCACACGGGGCTTCCCTAGCACACTGGCTCTTATAATTAAAAGTTGGAAACAATCTGCCCTGGCTGGTGTGGCTCAGTGGATTGAGTGTGGGCTGCAAACCAAAGGGTCGCTGGTTCGATTCCCAGTCAGGGCACATGCCTGGGTTGTGGGCCAGGTTCCCAGTAGGGGGTGTGTGAGAGGCAACCACACACTGATGCTTTTCTCCCTCTCTCCCTCCCTTCCCCTCTAAAATAAATAAATAAAATCTTAAAAAAAAAGTTGGAAACAATCTATTAGTAGGAGTTGGGTTAAATAAATAAATATATTTATCCACATAACAAAATTAAAGCAGCCATCAATGACGGCATCTTTGTCCATCTAGAAAGATGTCCATGACACAGTCTTAAGTAAAAAGCATGAGCCCATGTGTGTTGGGGCATGTATGTGCATGTGTTTCAGTTGTGTTAACACGTGTGTATGTAATGCTACTTGTTCTAATAGAAATATGTAGTGTACATATGAAGGTTGAGAAAAGTCATTTCGTAATGGTGGGCTCACAAGGGGTCCTTAGCATCTCCTTCCTTACACTTCTCTGTACTTCCCGAATTACTGTTCCATGAGCGTACTGTGACCATGTTCGGGAAAGGCAAACAAGACACTGCAGACCCATTTCCAAAGCAAAGTACGTGTGGAAACCCTTTTCTCCAAGGAAGTGGAAGTGATGGGACTGAAAGGAAGCACAGGGAAGCGCTCACGGAGCTGGCTGCCCTGAAGAAATCAGGCTGGATTCTCACCCGCCCTGTTGAGTGACCATGTGCTTAGACATTTAGGTTTGTCCAGAAGCACTCAGAAAAAATTGAGACACAGCACTCCACAGAAGTAAAACGATCCCAGGCCACTGACATAAATGTCCCCCACCAATGACATTTCAAATCAGAGGTCAGGAATATCTCTACTAATCAATGATTTCTAAAATGCTTCAATGGAATGGATTTATTATCTATGGGAATTATTCGTTTTAATTTTTCAATTACAGCTGCCATTCAGTAGTATGTTACCGTGGCTCCGGGTGCACCGCACAGCGATCGGATGCGCACACACCTTACTAAGCAGCCCCGGGGACGTCTGGCACCCACTGGACACTGGATGTAGTCATTACAACATCCTGGGCCACATTCTTTATGGGAATTATTTTACCTATGCTTGAAAAAGGTCCCTGGGCACCACTATCCAAGCCAATAAAACGCATTACTAGGAATAATGAGTACCTTCCTTCCTTGTGTTTTTGTAAAAAAAAGCATTTTCTTCATTTGATAGAACTCATCTACTATATAGATGAGGCAGAATATCTATCCTAGCTGTGAATTTAAATTTTTTATATAAAAATAATTAAAATCAAATTAGGTGGTAAACATGTTTTCTTCTTAACCTATATCAATGGTTAATATCTCTAGGGAGGGACCAAAATAAGCCTGAGTTAGCCAGAAACCTCGTCTAAATAATGACTATCACAGTTCTCCACAAGGCCTCTCATCTTCTGGAACTGGAAATACATTTAGATAGTCTTGCTGCGTGTTTATAAAAACGTAACCTTCAGACACACTTAATTACAGAAGAATTTAGGGTTAACAAATACTACCTACCTCTTTACCATTCAGGCTTAGAACACTCAAGGCAGAGCTTCCCTCCAAAAACGTAACCCACATTTTATCTTCTACAAACCTTCAAGAAAGAGAAACACAAACAGTCACGGAACATAGTTAACCCTTAGACTTCCGCAGCCCTGTGACGAGTCCAGTGATTCTGGTTAACAAGGGCCCACGGAGGCCAGAAGTAAAAACTTTAAAGAGCCGCGGAGCAGGGGGTGGCCTGGAGAGGGCGCCCTTCCCCGAAGCGTCCAACTCTATGTCCTTCCTATAAGCACCATGCTACCCAGCAGACGGAGGCCTGCGGATGGGTCTCCGTTTACGAAACCCGCACGTGCAGCCCTCCATGTCACTGACAAGGGGCAAAAAAGGCCAGAGCTTAAATGGCTTGTTCAAAGTGACCTACAAGGCAAACGAGTTACAGAACTGGGACCCAAGTCTCCCGAACCCCCCTGCTCAGCACTGTGCACTTCTGCTGTCGCAGCCACACCCCTGAAACCGCTTCCTCTGACCAAGAAAGTCGATGGGAGGGCTCAATCGAGCCCACTGATCCAGAACACTCCCCAGGGGCCCTGGGTCAGGGTCCAGGTCCTGGTTCACAGACAGCCATTCGCTGTCGGGACTGCAGTGGCCTTTGCTGTGATTTCGAGTTTGCAATCTGCAAGAAGAAATCCCAAGCGTGGAAAATAACAAGAACATCAGGATAAACTCTGGGGACAGTGGTCACTGCCGCGCACGATGCTGCCACACAGAGACTAAAACAACGGCACTGTCGGTCTCACCCACAGAAACCACTTCATCAGTGGAAACACTCCCGACTGTGGTCAAGGGCAGAAATCTGCGGACTTTTCAAAGCAGAGCACACACAAGTGCAGGTGCACAAACACACACTCGCTCTTAACCCAGGCTTCAGAAGACGAGTCAGGGACAGGGAGGCAGCTAAAATCAAGCACGTGCACAGACGCTCCGCCCAGTGTGAGCCACAGGCCGCGGACAGACCTCCCAGCCACTCGCACACGGCCCGTCTCTCTGGCGCCGAGCTAGGAAGCTGCAGGTCCAACAGCCATCATCCCCCTGAGCACTCCGAGGGGGCCTTTTCCAGCTGCGGACGGTGGAGGATTCTCTCTCTGACTGGGAGGCCGCACTGCCACCCTCCCGCCCCCACCCAGTACTCCGTGTCCTCTGAGGCGGTTCCAAAGCATCTGCAGTCACAGGACGGGGCTGACTTCTCAGTCCTATCATTAATTCTGGTTTTACTATTCATGGCTCTATGTAGGTCCTTGTAGAAGCTGTCCTTGTTTCCCCTTTTCACTCATTAGGGTAGAAGCTTTGAGAGACCCCCGCCTCCCCACATTAAGATAAGTATCTCCGTGCATCTAACTTCCTCCGTGGACATCTCCAAGGAGCTTCTCGTTTACAGGCAGGGAGTTTCCACTTCAGTCACCCCCTTGGTAGCTGTCCTATTCTGCACCAGAAGGTGAGGATTGGTTTAGTCTTACACTGACCGGAGTCCTTTCCTTGTGTACTTTCACTGTCCGCTTTTTCTCCTCCAACTCGGCTGTCTGCAGGAGTAACACCCAGCACATCCCCGGTGGGGGGCACCCCACAGCTTTATGTTGGGGGGATGCCTTGTTTGGTTACCAATACTTTTTCTGATGACAAGCATTGAGGGGAAAGCTTCTGGCTCCAAGTCAATGCCAGTCTTTAGGGACAGAGGAGTCCTTTTCCCACACCAGCCTCCCCTCCCCCTGTACACTCTGGATTCTTCTAGCTCTGTGCAGTGTGTTCCATTTGCTCATGAGGACACTTCTCGGTACTTTGCTGCCCACGCACACAGGCCGCACAATGGCCTGGTGGCTGGCATTTCTCTGCTTGGCAGAGCCTATTGTCATCTGTCAACTGGGACATTTCACTGTGCACTTCCTAAAGCCTTAAGGTTTTTAGAGTTTTTCTGTTGCATTGTACACCTTTAGGGTAAAATCCTTGTCAAAAGATCTGAGGGAAGACTAAATACAATTTCCTTTGCATTTGTTCATTCACACTCTGAAAGGCTGCAGGTTTCTCAGGCCTGCCCCTCACTCTGGAAGAGCCCCCCTCTCCTTGGGAACGGGTGTGTGCAGGTCCAGGCAAGGCCACACCACACACACGCCCATCTTCCCAAGCAGGTCAGTCAGGAGTCAAGCCTGCCACTTCTCCGCCACTCGCCCAGCACCGAACTGAACGCCTGCAGAACAAACCTAGACCAGCAGACGCACAGACCGGAGAGGGCCCTGATGGCACCTCCTCCCTGTGGAGCTCACACACATACACGCTTTTCCATCTCGGAAAACTGCTGTCCTCTCAGAAGAGAATGCTTTTCTGAACAACAGAAGAGCCATCTGGTTCTGCAGAAGGCAAGCGGTTAAGGCAATAATGGAAACCAAGGCTGAAATGGGTGACTCCCGAATGTTCGTTGGCCAGTGATGTAGTTGGCTTACGAGTTAAAATTTCTTAAAACAGCCTTTCTTAAACTGAGGAGGGGGAAAACATCACTCCACTTTACTCTTACTTTCCTTTAAAAAATAACATAGGAATTACATCTTCAATTTGTCTCGGCTCACGTGTTACACTGTACAGCAATGTTGAGAGCACACACCTGCATGTGCACACGTTTTGGTCGTCAGTTGTCCGTATGAAGTTCTGCTGCTCAACTTCAAACGTTCTAAGTAGAGACCTGAGTTGTAACCTACGAGCTCTCTGAGTAACGCTTCTATAGTACGATTTTCCCATAGTTTGGGAATAAAAATCTTCACATGCTACTCAGACACTACATAAGGTAATTTCTAACACAGACAATATGATTTATGAATCATGAGCTGCTTTTGAATAGTAAATACTTTACTTACCTTATGAGAATTACTTCACCAAAACTTGTAAACTGCTGCAGAAGCTCATCAATCAGAGTGTCGTCAAAGAAGCTAAGCTCCGGCGTGGAGCTTCTGACCGAGACCAGCACGGTGCCGTCCGGGGGGCCCTGGACCGCGATGACGTCTTTGTAAATGTTCTGCCTCTCCTCGGCTTCAACCTCAAATATGTCTATGTCTATCAGCGCGACCACGGGCCTGAGGGCGGAAAGGAAGTGATGCGCGTCAGAGTACTTCAGTAAAGACACGTTTGGAACTAAATTTCAAGCACCAGTAGGAATCCTGAGATCCGAAACCTGTGGTCAGAAGTCTTCAGCTCAGCTCTCCCGTAGTGCAGCAAAGTGCCAGGAGTCCACGTGTAAAGGATTTTGCTTCCATCCTGGAAACTCGCGTTGAGAAGATCCAAATCTTCAGCTGCAGTGGCGGTAAGAGAACACACGAGGGGCCTCGTGAGCAGGACAGGGCACAGGACCACGGAGCCATGTGCACATGTTAGCAGGCAGGAGGTCTGCATGCCTTTATGTTAGGTTTTCTTGGTGAAGTTATTGTTTTATGCTTAATAAAAATTAAGGAGGCTTTACTTCTAAGAATACTTAAAGGTCTGTGACCGCAACGTATTTGCTAAATAATTCAACAGATAGGTAGCAGCTCCTAATATTTGCACACCACTTGATTCATGTTAAAACCTTAACTAGTATTCAGTTGAAAATTTCATGACATGTTTTCTTGTTTCTCTCTTTTTTTTTTTTTAAGATTTTATTTATTTATTTTTAGGGAAAAGAGAAAGGAAGGAGAAAGAGAGGGAGAGAAACATCAATGTGTTGTTGCCTCTCAAGCGCCCCCTACTGGGGACCTGGCCTGCAACCCAGGCATGTGCCCTGACTGGGAATCGAACCAGTGACCCTTTGTTTCACAGCCCATGCTCAATCCACTGAACTACACCAGCCAGGGCTCTTGTTTCTCTTTATGTGAAATAATATCACTGAAAGAAAATAGACTGGAAAGTTAAATAATTAAAAGCAAGTTGGCCCTGGCTGGTGTGGCTCAGTGGATTGAATGTTGGCCTGCAAACCAAAGGGTTGCTGGTTTGATTCCCAGTCAGGGCACAGGCCTGGGTTGTGGGCCAGGTCCCCAGTAGGGGGTGTGCAAGCGGCAACCACACATTGATCTTTCTCCCCCTCTTTTTCTCTCTCCCTTCCCCTCTGCCTAAAATAAATAAATAAAATCTTTAAAAAAAAAGCAAGTTGGAGAATATTTTTAAAAATCTGTTTTATATTTGAATTTTATTTATTCTATCCTAGATGACATTTGTTAAAAACAGTAAAGGGTAAGGGGGGCACATACATGGTGAGGGAAGCTTTGACCTTGGGTGGTGGGCACACAATGCAATAAACAGATGACGTATCACAGGCCTGTAACTTGAAACCTGTATGATCTTTTAAAAATCCCAACCTACATTTTTATTGATTTTATTGCTTTTTAGATTTGTATTTACTTTTATTTTTAATAGTTTATTTTTATTGCAGTTTCCCATTAGCATCTATTCCCTTTCTATCCTCTTCCCCCCCCACCCCCCACCCCCACAAGCGGTCAGCCTGCTCTCTCCACGAGTTTGTCTCTGTTTAGCTTGTCAGCGATTTTAGAGAGAGAGGAAGGCAGAGAGCGAGAGAGAAACCTGGACTGGCTGCCTCCTGCATCCTTCTGGTGCAGGGACAACGCTCCAGCCAGCCAAGCCACCGGCCAGTGCGGTCTAGCCCATTCCGACCTTATTAACCACTGTCACCCCAATAAACTTATTTAAACACAACAAGCACAGCAGAACTAGAACTGTAAAAGGGAGTAAACAGAAAGCCCTCCCTGCTTGGTACCCACACTGCCCCCGCCTGGCCCAGCGAGACAGGGGTCCCTGTCCCACCTGATCTGTCGAAAGGCCACTTCCTCCTTCTCCATAGGACGCGGTCTGTCCACGCAGGCGTGCGGCACTTCTCGCTGGTGTCGTAGTCTTCAGAAAACAGGTCGTATTTATATGTCGGAGCAAAGGTTACTTTTCCTTCTAAAAATCCTCTAAAAATCTACAATAAAACGTACACAAAGGACATTATTTGTGTAAGTTACTGGAAAAGCAAGAAGTTCTGTTTTCATCCAGGCAGCCATTCCCTCAATGTCTACAATGTGCTGAAGAGTCTCCCACGGAATGCATGCGCACATGATGGACACTTCTGACCGAGTTGGGCAGAGCCTGAGGAATAATAACCAGAAACGCGGCCCTTCCCACACCACTCGTGTGACCTTTGATCCCGGCGCTGGGAGGGGCAGACTGGGAGGGGCTCTGGAAACCAGTCCTCACAGGAGGACCCAGGGCCAACAGAGGCCAGTGGTGCCCAAGGCTGGAGTGCAAGGCTGGGACCCTGAAGCCGCTGTATCAGCAGCCACGTCACATCTACTCTGAAAAAATGTAAATGGGTTCTTCCAAAGTGTTGTGGTCATAAATTTTAAGGAATAAGTTTCAAAAAGGCAAATGATGTGGGAAATGAGAGAAGAAAAAATAAAGCATATTACACAGGATCTTAAGGTCAAAAATCAGTAGCCATGAAGACAAAGATTCTAAAGTCACTATTACTGGAAAAAAGAAGTTTATTCTTCTACTTGAAAGTTAATCTTATGAGGACATACATAACATATTTTTCTTCCTGGGAATTGATGTGGGTTTTCTTTTCCTTTCCCTTCTTTTTTTAAAGGCAAAGTAATTCTACCCTGTTAAACTATAGCTATATATTTATTAAGTATGAAGAGACCCCAAGAGACTGAAAAAAGGCAACACCATGATTTTTTTAAAAGACTTTATTTATTTATTTATAGAGAGATGGAAAGACAGAAAGAGTAAGAGAGAAACATCAGTGTGTGGTTGCCTCTCACATTCCCCTCTATTGGGGACCTGGCCTGCAACCCAGGCACATGTCCCAACTGGGAATCAAACCAGCGACCCTTTGGTTTGCAGGCTGGTGCTCAAGCCACTGAGCCCCACCAGGCTGGGCAAAAGGAACCCTGTGATTTTAAAAAGTGTGTCGCGCAGCTAAGACCCCCTTCTCAATGCAAGCACCCCTGAGTGAGCACCTACCTGCCCAGCGTTCTTCTGGTTGGTCAGCTGGTCCCCCGCTGTGAGGGAGTCCCAGTCCTGCTGTCGGATCAGCTCTTTGACTTCCTCGTTAGGGAGATCGATCCGGTAGTTGAAGTCACCACACCAAAACACGTAATCATGGGAAAACAGCATCCTGCCCTAGAAGCAATGATGTGGGATTTTAAATTCCAATCAGTCCATTTTAAAAATGTTTACAACTACTTCTTGGCCTCAGATGTGCCTTCCTCCCCTGCCCATGCTCTGTTTATTTAACCCTACAGTAAAAATGCATGCACTATCTATTTAGGTGAACGCGGTTCTAGGAACTACCTTAAATCTTCAAACACTGATAGTAAATTTGGGGAACATTAAGACAGTTTCAAAGCTTCACCCCAAAGAGCATGCGCAGGAGCTCACCATAGGAAAACTCAATTTCCGGACTATTTCTGCAAAGTCCTCATTCCTCTCCTTGACCTGGGACTGCCCTGCGGCAAAGTGGCTGCAGACGAAGCACAGGCTGGTCGTGTGGAACAGCATGCGGATGGCCACCGCGCCCTTGTTTCCAGTCGCGCCTCCCATGCCCGTCTTTACAGTGTCGACTGCTACATCCCTTTAACACAAAGATCTGAGATTTCAGTAGGTCCCTGTGCGCAAGACATTAGGAATGCATGTTACAAGATTCTAGAACTACACATAACGTGGCAATTGGTGGGCAAGTTGTGAAACTGTACTATTTTCACAATGTCTATTAGCGACTCTTTAATCAAAAATGCATTGGAAAACAAGAACCACAAATAAGAGCGTCTCCGAAGCAGCAAACCCTCTGGGCCTTTGCCAGTGCGTGGTGGCAGGAGGTGGCCGTGGCGCACGGGCACTGACCTGATGAAAGGCGCGTGCTGCGGCCGGATGAACACGAACAGGCAGACGCCCACCAGCTGCTCCGAGGCCAGCAGCACGTACTTGTTGTCTCTGGAGATGGTCTTCTGCAGCTCCACGGCCCAGAGCTTCTGATTCGTCGTGCTGCCAGGACGCATTGAGAAGAAGTGACAAGAAAGTCTATTGTCAACTGTCAGCTGAAAGGTTATATACTCAAATTTAATAAGGCTGCCGACAGTCGTGAAATCTACACCAACAGTGAACTCTTTAAACAGGTTGGTTTCTTGTTCCCTTTAAAAAGGAAAACCCAGAATTTAGCCAGAGGAGTGCACATTTCAGAAGCTCACCTACTACTTCTTTACAAAGACATTCAAGCTTCCTTTTAAACGAGCGCTCACGTGTGAGTGGTCTCAAGCTTGTATACCCTGCTTTTTCCTTAAGTGCTCAGTAGGGTAACAGAGAAGTAGACACTTCCAGATACATTTCCGCCCTTTTCCTACCTTTCTGGATCATAATAATACTTTAAAAACTTATTATAGAGAAATTTAAATATACACAGAAGAGACCATCACAAACTAAGCCACCATTCACACCTATTACCCAGCTTCCACAATGATCGACATTTGCCAGTCTTTTCATCTCTGTCCCCTTTTCTTCGGCAAAAGGGTACACCCGGAATATTTTAAACCAGATCTGAGACACATGCCCCCTAACCTGTAAGTACTCAGAACGTGTCTCTCATGTAGGAAGACACGGTCGTTTCCACACTCACAATGCCGCTGTCGTTTCCACACTCACATCACTAACAGTGCCTTCATGTGAGCAGATACTCAGCTCATATTCAACTTCCCTGTTTTCTAAAATATGTCTTCTTACAGTTGATTTCTTTAAAACAGGGTCCAAACAGAGCCACATGCTGCATTTGCTTATTTTGTTTCTTGACTCTCTCTTCATCTTTGTCTCTCAACCCTCCTCAGCCCTATTTAATTTTAAGAAGCTGGGTCATTTGTCTGTAAAATATTTAACAGTCTGGGGCTGGCTGATATGTCCTCGTGGAATCCCGACCTGTCCCTCTACATCTCACATTGGTTTTAAACTGGTTAGTGTCGGAGCTCAGGAAACACGCACTTTTATTTGTTTTGGCAAAAATAACCTCATGGGTGGGACAGTCACCCCTGCCTCACAGGAGGAAGTACATAATCTCTGCGACGTTACCCCGATGGGCTGGCTGCTCAGGCAGTGGCAATCTAAACCCCTTATAACAGAAGGTTCCCCTTTTAATCCTCCTCCTAAGGTTTCAGCATCCGCTGATGACCAATGCCTAGATTGTTATCTCACGAGGGGCTGCAAAATGTTGACTTTGTAATTTCAGCGTTCCACAGGCATTTGTAGTAAGTTGGAATTCTATAAAGAACTTTTCTATTAACTTGACAATTACCCTAAAACACCGTTCACGCAAAGAAGGCAGGATAAATGCCTAAGTCTTTCCTCCCCCTCATCCTACTCAGAATCACAGGCCCCCACCTCCATAGGCCCGACCTTCCCCTCTACGTGTCTGCTTTCCACGGATGGCACTTCCTGTCTCCTGACATGCCACAGAGCTCACTTACTGTAGTTATTGTCAGTCTGCCTCTTCCCACAAGAGCAGAAGGTCCACGGAGGGAGGGATTTTTGTCGGTTTTATTTACTGATGTATCTTTAGCATCTTGAGTAGGTACTCAATAGATATTGGTTAAATCAGTGGTCCCCAACCTTTTTGGTACCAGGGATCAGTTGCGCAGAAGATAATTTTTCCATGGCCTAGTTCCTAACGGGCTATGGACTGGTACTGGTCTGTGGCCTGGAGGTTAGGGACCCCTGGGTTAAATGAATGAAAAATCACTTTATTAAAGAACAATTTGATTAAACCGTGTTTAGAAAACAATTAAGCAATTTGGTAGGAGGAACCTAAAAGTATGCCCGAAGACATCAGTCTTTGTTTTCTTTTATCGTGAGCTGACTTTCTGTGCACATTTAAAGGGTAAACAGTCCTTTCCAGGCAGAGGGAGAGACAGCGCTCCAGCGCGGAGTCAGACCCGGGGTACTGCGAAGCACACCCGAGCGTTCACTGTGCGATCAACCATGTTTTCAACAGCAAAACTAAGTTGGATTTCTTTTCTACTTCCTGGTATGAGCTGCTGCTATTCACTTTGGCTAAGAGAGAAATTGGCGTTTGAGAGACTGATGCCACACTATTTCAGCTCATAGTTGTATTCTGAAAATCTTTAAAAATGTCAGAAAGGGAGGGCAGCTGCCCCACTTTGAAAGAAGGCTGGCTTGGTCAACACGAGGCGCTGAGGCCATGGGCCTCGCCGTAAGACTTCACGCCCGCAGCTCTCCAAGCACACGCCAGGGACACCCAGGGTCCCCAAAGCCCAGGAGCTCAGAGCCATCTCCAGAACCCTGTAAGACAAGGTCTGCCCGTCTCGCCACGCAGACTGAAGCTGCGTCGTGGTGTGAAAGGGACAAGGAGGAGGCGCCAGACTGTCCTGGGGCTCACCACAGTCCTCCCTGCCTCGCACCCACCTCTGACACACACCACCTCATCCAGGGACAGCCCTGATGGAGCAGCAAACGGCGACTTTGCCAGAGCCCAACCCCAAGTCACCTCCCTCTAACACTGTGATGAATGGGAACCCCAAAGCCCTCAAGTATGACGCCTGTTCCTTGGAAAAGCACTTGACAGTTTGAGTTGAGAGGTGGACTGCCACTTTTTTCATGGAAAACAATGTTTACTTGAAAGAACTAATCAGACAATTAGTATTCAGGCTGAGGTCATTCAGCACTTTTTTGACCAATCCTATCTTTTCAAGGGAAAACACCTGATAGTATTTACTTCCAATGGTAAAAAATTTGAGTTTTTAAGCAAAAATGAGAATTTTGGAAAGCCTGCATATGCCATGATCGTGACAGCTTCCAAACACTTGAAAGAACTTGCTGATCAGATCAGTGATGACAGCAACCAGCTGCTGCTTGGGTGTGGTGTGATGAGATGCCTCACCGCCAGGAAGAGGGACACAGCTCAGTGACTGACGGTTTCCAGACGGACAGTACGGGATGTCAGTGGAGCAGTAAAAAGTAGTGCCTGCACAAACAGTTCACCGCTGTGGGTCTGGGGTCCATACTGCAACTGGGCTTTAAGAAGCCACCCGCTGGTTGAGTTCTGCTATGGTCTAAGAAGAGCCTGTCTGAAAAGCCTATTAAAACCGTTCCACTTCCAACTACACATTTACATAATTCTCTGCATACGCTGCACCCAAAACATCGTATCACAGCCACCAAGGAAAAGTCAACGTGAGGAGGCACCTGCCTTGGGCTAGGTGTTAGGGACCTCCAGAAAGCCACGCAACAATGCCCTCCTCCTCAGTAGTTTTTGTTTAGGGAAAAATGCATTTTTTATGTCAGCACATAAAGGCTTATTACTATTTTATAATGAATTCAATGTTTAAAACTTTCCACTTTTAATTTCCAATGTGATAAATATCAAGAGACACAAGCCACACAAACCAAAGACTTCCAATAGCTCTGAGAGCGCAGAAAGGACCCTGACACCGGGGTGTGGGAGTCGCTGCTCTGCAGTCTGCAAAGGCCCATCCCCCCTGCCGTCTCGGTGACTCCTCATGAGACCTACTCAGTACCCAACGCCCGTCCGCGAGAGGACTCCACGCGCCACCTCGCTGGCTTACCTGGCGTTCACAATGTTCCCGGCGTTCAACTCGACCATTTCTTCAAAACCAATTGCAAATATATCAGTCGGCTTACTTCTTTTATCTACAATTAGGCATCCAAGAAAGACTTTTAAAATACAGCCTCAGTCAAATGGCACCCCTGCCTCCAGCCTGTGCAACACAGCTGAGATCAATACCAGCTCTCATAAAAATCCATTTTTGGGGTTTTAAGTTTGTCCAAGTTGAAGTTGAAGGCAAAAACCCACGAGTGGGACAAAATTGCTTTAAACTGGCTTTCTATTCAGGTGTCCTAAGTTTGCTTCAAGATTGTTGTTCTAGAAGACCCCTAAGTCCTTTCAGAAATCATTTTGAAAGATTCTTGCCAAAGTCTGTACCACGGGCAACCAGAAACGTGCCACCTCTACAGGGCTAACGTGGGTCCACACTGGGGAGGAAAAGGGGATGTTCAGAAAAGACACGGACGAGAAGGGTTGAGAAACCAGCTCGAATGGGAGAGAACTGCTGGGAGGGGTTTCACAGTCGCATTCGGGAACCACAGGCTTAACCCTGTTTGCTATTTCCTGGGCGAAAGGAGCCCAGGAAACCAGGAGGCCTGCCATGGCTGGGACATAGCCCTCGGGTCTAGCCAGCAGCTCTCTCGGGTTGACCAGAGCTGAAGAAAAGGGGCTGCTGGAGACAAATAGCCCAGGGGTACCTGGGCGGTCCAAGTACTGGCTCAGAAATGAGCATAAATAGTGGCTCAAAAGAGCCTATAAATACTATGAATACTGATACATAAAAAATAAAAATATTTATTGGCTGCTATTATGTGTAAGGCTCATGCATACATCATTGCATTTAATTGTCACACAAATACTTTAGAGTGAGATTATTTTTGCCTTTTATTTACAGACAGGAAACGGAAGCTCAGAGAAGTAGGCAGTGGCCCAGGGTCCCACATAAAACGCAGTGCGGCACAAAGGCTCCAGAACCAAGCTGCCCGAGCTCTGGGCCAGCTCTGCGCTGCCAGTCATATGCGCATGGGTGGGCCACCTCCATCGCCTGTGAGACTGGGCCGCACTGACAGCCTCTACGTAGCAGGTCTGTGCGAGGGTTCGATGAGCAGGTGTGAAGTACTGAGAATTGCAGTGTTAGCTGTTATTTCATTACTATTATGATCATTATGGCTACTGCAAGTCAGGTTCAAGGTCAAATGTGAAAAGGGGCATTTTAATAAAAGTTTGGGGAAAACTCCAGGGTTTAAGATGTGATGATTAAAGATGACTGAAAAAGGTAAAAATCTGTGGTTTCCTTTAAAGATATTTATTGATGTAGGGATCCTATTTCCTGAGAAATCAAATATCAAAGGAAAAAGGCATTTCATTTTACCATTATGTTTTTTTATGAAGTAGAAAATAAAAATATAAGAACAAGAAGGATATACACTTTTAATAGATTTGATCTATAAAAATGTCGGCCTTCCAATCAATAAATCCAAGCTTCTTTTATAAAGTAATGCATGCTGTGAAGTGCCACACTGTTTCTAGATCATAACAAGCCAGTCAGGATTTACTCATTAAACCCGTATTATAAAAAGCCGACCTTGAAACTCCTGGATGCCAGCCAACTTGGGCGCATCAAGGAGCCAGTCGGTGAGCGTCTGGTTCCTAAACGCGATGCTGCGGAACTGCTTCCCACCATTCACGTTCCAGGTTCCCACGCACACTCGGATTTTCCTGGGCTTGGAATACTTGTAGAAATTCTCACACATGTTCTTCAGTACTTTAGAAGAGGCTGATAAAAACAAAACACAACAGAACTTTAACGGCATGACAACAATTGTTAAAACTGATTTTCAAAGCTGAGGGACGAGGTCTGGGAAGCACAAAGGTCATGGTTGAGCGCGAATGGCGGTGAGCTATGCACGGAGGCCCCAAAGAGGGTTGGCCTCGGACACAGAGCCCAGCACAATGCAACTGGCTAAGCACAATTTTAAAAACATCAACCACATAAAGACAATAACCCAAGTAGGAAAAGCTACTATGAAATTATTGTAGCAACATGAAACATGCAGAACAAACCGTTCTGTTTCAACGAAACGCTACCGTGTTTTATAAGGTACAAAATTAAAGACAGTACACTTTTAGAAATCCAGCAACTGACTTTCATGTAACTTTCATTCAAAGGCTGATAAAAATATAAATTTTATTTCTCCCCAAACGAAAACATTTAAGAACATTTATATTTAAGATTCTAGCTAAGGAGAGGTGGTTTGATGAATTATAGCTCCCTGACAAAAACACAAATTATGGATGTTAATGAGATGTTGCAGATTGAAGTCACTGGTACACGCTCCCCGCCTGACTCAGAGAAGCAGATTCCCTAACTACGGTCTAGGACGCCCTAAACACACTGCCCTGCCTTTCTGCACTCCCGTTTCCCATTCCCTGTCCACTCCCTGCCCTGCCACGGGAATCCCGGTAGTTTCAAAAGGACACCAGGCCTGCTCCCCCACGGGGCCTTTGCACTGGCTCTCCCAGGGGACGCAGTGCCACCGCCCCGTCCTCACCGCCTGCAGGCCTTTCCTCTCCAGGGACACTTTCCCTGACCACCTCATTAAAACCTGCATTCTGTCCCCGACCTCCCAGATCTCCTCCTTGCTTTATTTTTCTCCATATGATTTATCACCATTTACAAACTGTGTATTTTACTCATTTCTCCCATGACTACCTGGCCCCCTTCATAAGATTGAAGGCTCTGTGAGGGCAGAAGTGTTGCTTTTTGTTCACTATGCCGCCTCAGTGACTAGGAGTGCCTGGTACACAGTAAGTGCTCAATAAATAACTGTTAGATGAGTGAATCTTCAATACACTTGAAGTCCTCAGTCTCTTTTCCTGCATGTTTTCTGACTGCCACCGACTCTTCTTCCTTCTGAACCACACTTCATTGGGGTAAGCTAGATTCTCGGCTCTTACAGCGCATGGAGCCTTAAGAGGGCCTTTGCCTAAAAACCGAGACTGTGCAATTAGCTGGCAGGCACCCGGTCAGAGGAAAAGAGAGTCAAAGAGATTCTCACCTTTCCCCACACGGTGTTATTTTATTCTATCACTTATCTGTGATACCAAGACACAGTGCAGTGAGAGGGTGGGAACAGAGAAGGGGCCTGCCCTGTCACTGCCTTCTGCAACCCGGGGGTGGACAGGGGACTCCTCCCCCTCACCGTCCACGGGACTTCTGTACAGGGTGCCGGACAATGAAGGCAGGTACTCTGCTCCAGCCTCTCATGGTTAACTGAGAGCTGGCTGTTCCTATGTCACCACTGGTCTTTGTCATTGAAGTCACTATCATTGTCACTACCATGAAAACAGTTTCTGCGGTCCTTTCTAAATCAAAACACAAGTTCTAGAATGATCTAACAGCTTAAAATAACCAGGAATACAAATAATGAATGGTGCGCCCTAACAAAGCCAGTTTATATGTGGAATACAAAGTTTTAAAATGTCTGATCTTTTCCTCAGCTGGTTGGCACCTTAACATGCAGAGAGAAGCGAGCCTCTGTTCAAACCGAGGTCCGTGCCCAGTGCCACCTGTCATTCAGAGCACAGGTCTCACCGCGTGGCTCAAGGGCACAGGAAGTGCTGTCTTCCCCCCTCCTACTTCCCAAATTAACCAGTTTCTCAAAACATTCAGAGCAACAACTAAGCAAAACAAATCTGAAGTAAGGGAAACAAGGATGTCTTCTTCCTCTAAATTCCCGGCAAGAGTTTAGCTTTTGTTCCCTTTGCCACAAATTCATGGTTCAAGACAAGTTCACAAACTTTGTCCAGAAAACAAAGGCATGAAGTTCCTGTGAACATGAAAGGCAAGAAAAGCATCACTTTTCAGTCTTGCATGCTTAACTCATCTAACTGCTATAGCAGCCCCAACGCCTTTTAACAGGTTTCAGGTCAGATTTCGGTGCGGGTCTCAGAGCAGGCACAGAGAGCACCTCACCCACATGGTGGGAACATGAGGCGCTGCCGTTCAAACGCCATGTGTGAGAGCCGTTGTTGGGGGTCACAGCTATCACAGGTGTGCTCTGTAGTCACCCCACCACAGTCACATCTGAGCTCTTCCATCCGTGTATCGAACAAACTCAGGTTTGTCCAACAAATTATAAAAGTGAAATTACAACTAGGTGAGGTCTATTTAATTGGAATTAAACATTTGCCACAGGATGACAAAGAGCTTTGCATATTTCCTTCTAAGTAGTTTTCTCAAACCTAAAATTTTTTTCTCAGGTTGAAACAAGGTATCCATTTGTGCTGCTAGGATGTGAGGGGAAAATAAGAGAAAGTTGACATTTATATAGCTTTATTTGTTTACAATATCAACCTTAGAAAAATGAAGAAAACGTTGCTTTTACGTACAGACTGAATTTCTATACTGTACCTGACTGTAGCGTCTGCTCAGAAACTATGGATGCATGAAGAAGAAAGCAAACAGTCATTAGTAAAACCGCAAGTGACAGTTAAAATCCAGGGTTATGACAAGCATTCTAAGATGGCCTCCTTTTCCCTTCAAGCCCATTTGATGACTATCTCTTCTGATGGCTGTACAGGCCTCCAAAAGGGCGAGACAAATGGCAACGGCTGCTGCAAGCCTTCTGCATCTGCGAAAAACCCTGCGGTGACTCAGCGGTCTCAGAACGTGCTGGGCCTACTTCTCAGGCTGCTCCCGTGCATGGGTGTGAGGGTGTGCGCACGTGCACGTGCACATGCATGTGAGGGAGATGATGCAGAAAACCTAAGAGGCCAGAGGGCACTGAACACACGGAAGACACCGCCCTGATGTGCACCTTTCAGAACCCTCCCTGGGGCTCACCAACGGGTGAGCACCACCAACGTGGTTATAAGAAACCACGTGTGTGCCAAAACCAGCACCGTGCTGTGAAGGTGCCGCCACGTCCCACAGCCCCAGGGCTCCCGGGAAAAATGGGGTTAGGGCAAAACAGCCGCTTTGGCAGTGACACACCAAAAAAGACAGGAAGTCGCTAAAGACACCAGCCCGGTTTTACGGGTGGTAACTGGTGAGGAGGTGTGTGAATGCTCCCCAAGTGTGCCTGCACCATCGGGCCCTGGGAGGGTTGTGCGGGGGTGGGGGGGGGGAGGCACGGGGAGCGGTGGTCTGACACTGCTTGGGAAGTGGCTGCCCCATAGTGGCTGGGCATGGCACACAGCACAGTAGGGCCCGAGGCAGGGGCACATCTGAGGTGTGTGCCCACATGTGCACACTGCCATGCATTCCCACTCACTTCTGTTCTGCAGGGGCAGCTGCCTGTGTCTGCTGGTGTCATGGCCCTCAGGACCATGCAGGAACTAATGTAGATGTGGCACTGCACCCAGAATGCTCCCTGACACGCCATCCATGCTGGAATAACTCCCACTCTTAGAGTAAGGGATATGGCAGAACTGGCTATACTTTTTTTAAGGCATATTTTAGGTATAGGAAAAAGATTCAGGAAACTACAAAACTGATGCTCAAGTTTGGGAATGTTTTAGGTCCTGAAGTTTCCTCTTCTTTCCTTTAGTTGCTTACTTTGAATGGCTCTGAGTAATGCCACTGTCAGGGGAGGGACAGGTGCAAAGAGGTGACAAAGGCAGGTCAAGGCAGGGAGGCCGGGAAGCTGGAGCCTGAGGCTGACAGCGCCTGCGCAGGGTGGGTTTTGTTCCCGGAGCTTCAGGAGGCCTCGCCCCGCTGCTCACAGACCCCAGGAGCTGACTGGACTGGCTGCGAGGACTTCCCAGAGATCCTCGGGCACCCGTTTGACCAAGTAACTATCCAAGAGCACAGGACTGGAGGAAGAACAATTTCTCCTGCTTGAACAGGGAACACTCAAAGGTTTGATTTAGACGTAAGAGAAGAAACAAAAATGGTCGGAGTGCTAAACGGTTAAAATAGAAAAAAATATAGAGAAAGGAAGCCTAATTTATTAAGTTTTACCATGAATGCTGAGTCTTCCCACAATTCTACTTAATGTGTTCACTGATATGAGCACAAATTCTTCTGATTTTAATAAAAGACACAGAAGACAAAAGCCACCCTAAAACGCACATAGTTATGTCTGACGTTCAAAGTGGGAATAGTAGTGCCCAATAATCAGCAATATTATAAATTATTAAAATGACAATATTTATTCAAGCAATAGCAATGAAAAGGTAAGAGCAAATAATAAAAATTCTTGGGGTGATGATTAGCAAAACAACCAATACAGGCATTGGTTTTTGCAATGAAGCATTTGTTTACTACATAGTTAAGCTACTGAATGGTCTGCTAGCTGAGTATCTACGAAACCCTGCCTTCTATGAAGTTAGCGGTACTTAATCCTCCATTGACCCCTCAGCTCACAGCTTACTAATACCACGGATGACATAAACATTTTGTAAGAGATAAACTTCCTTAGGAGAATGCAACTTTTAAAAATCATATTGATAGAATTCAGTATCCTTCCAAATCTACTTTACTCAACTCAACCTAAAAGTTATTTATGTCAATAAGTTTACATTTATTTCTTGGGCTTTTAGAAGAAATATACAAATAACATAAAGTAAAATAAAAGTACGCATACCACGCAAACTTCCAGTAGTTAAAAGTGCTCGAGCTTTGTCAGCTAAATCACTATTTAGAGTATTTCCCAGGAGCAAAACATCAATGGCCTCTTGCTTGGAGCTGTCAAAGAAGTTATTTTGAATCGTTCTAGTAACAGAACGAGCACCATCTTTTAACTTTCCAGCCTGTTGGGGAAAAAGGAGCACGGACTTTCATTCTAAGTACTGTTCTTTTTCCTTGGGAGGCATTTTGAAACTGTAAGTTTTACATCATTTCACTGTAATAAAGACCTAATCACTCTGAGTATCAAATCATCACACTAAAGTGGGCCCACTGCCTCTCCTCGCCTGGGTGACCGCTCCGCACGGAGAAGGAGAAAGCTCAGTGCCACCACTGTGTCCACCCATGCCGTGCGGAGCTCGGGCTCTGTGGAAAGTAAACTGGCTACACGTGAAACAAGGAGATCACTCCCTGCCCCTAACGTTCAGATTCGGGCGGGCGGGGAGGGAAGCAGGGGAGACTATGGAGGCCACACTGCACTCCCACGCTCTTAGAGAAACTACAAAGGACTTTAATAATACAAAATAAAATTGAAGTCGTTCCCAAATAACTTCACTAGTCACAGCCACAACTGAACACAAGAATAAAGGTCTAGTCTAAAAAGAAATGTATAATTAGAGTCCATAAATATATATTACATGTAATATATACATAATATGTAATATTATATAATATTACATAAATATAGTTTACATTTAAACTATTGTCTGTATATTTTAGGTGGTTTTATTGCCTATGTACAAATAAATAATCAAAACAATAAACTTATGCTAATTCTTATAGTAACAGTTTACATAACTTTTAATGAACATATATTTTACTCAGGCACATTAGTTACCATAAGGATTTATTTTGATAGTTGCTTTAAAAAAACCCAGCTTTTATCTTTTAGGAAAATAGTTTTCAGTACATAATTTTTATTCCTTAAAGAGATAACAGTTTTGAGGCTTAAAATGTTACTCTCTTCCACATGATTTCATACACAAAGGACAGTATTTGAAAAGACACTCACCATTCACATTATCGGGCAATTAATCAAAAGGAACCCAGAGAAAGGGAAAGAAAGAACAGTTCAGATGTTAGACTTCGGTTCAGTACAGACTAGTGTGCTCACATACAAAAGCTCACAGCAGTCAGGCTAGAGAGGAAAGACCACTCACAACACAGGCAGCCTCTATACTGTCTTAGTCGCTGCAGAAACAAAAAGGTAAGAAAACGTGAAAGAAGATTTTAAGCAATAGTTGTAGAGAATCAGGTTATAATAGCAAAAAATTATGTTCTTTATGTAAAAGAAATAAGTGAAAGTTTAACAATTCAGGTTTTTAAAAATAGGGTTCACTTAAGAGAAAATGCTGTAGATGTTAATAAACATTATTTCTATAAATCAAACAAAAGGAACTTTGGCAAGTAAGGCCAATAGTGCTGGCCAGAGGCATGGCATTGAATGAAGCACAGAAGAGGAGGCAGACCTGGGAAGTAAAGGGAGCCTCAAGAGATGATGAGTGGTCTTCGAAGAACCTCACCTGTCACACTGAGGAGGCTGAACGAGGGTTATGAAAGCGGTGTATGTTCTTGTTTCTATTCTGAAGTAATCTGAGGATTGTAGCGGTAACTGGGGCTAGGAGCCTTGAAAAGTCAATACTGTATGTAAAATAATAAGAAATATCTCAAGTATGCTTCCAAAGTCCTTCAGTGAGGGGCCGAATACTTGTGTGGCAGACAGTGCTCAGCTAACAGCAGCACAAAAAGGCGGTAACGAGGCAGAGGACTCAGTAACCGAGTCCACATCTCACACTGAGAGTCCTTTTCCAGGTGAGATCAGGAAAAGAACAAACACTTAAGCATGAAGCCCTGATACTGCGGGGCCCATGGCAGGTGTCGCAGGAACTGCCCGCCGACGTGCTTGTCCGTCCAGCGGGTGCCACCTGTCTATTACACAGCAGGCACTGTGTTAAGTGCTGGGGCCCAGCCAAAGAGGGCAGGACCCTTTATTAGAAAGACTATGGTTTAAAAAAAACGTATTTATAATCAAATAAACGATATAAAAAGTAAAGCAAATATATAAGGGAAAAGTCATGAAAACATGGAAGCAATGCACACGCAGGCCTAGTGGATTATCACGGAATGACTGACTACGCCACATCCCCCTCCCCGACCCAGGGAACACCTGTCTTCTGTTCAGTCGTGCACACCACGGCAGGAGGGACAGTTAGAGAGGAATCGCAGTGCGGTCAGACAGAACCCCTACAGTAAAAGAAGACCCTTCCCCAGTGTCACCAGGCAAGCAGGAAGGGTGCTTCTGTCTGACGGATCTGCACTCACCTTGGCCTTCCCTTCCAGAGCCCCAGTCCCGGCGTAGATCTTACTGATGGAGTCTCCGTTCACGGACCACATAGCCCGGAACACTTCCTGAAAGCGAGTCACCAACTGAGGCTTCTCAGCTAAGCCGAGGGCTTCCAACTGTTTAGCTAGCATCTACAACAACAAAAGAGAAACCTGTACAACTACACTGACACCTTCATTGTGATGTGACGTTTTTTCATTTTTATTTTTTCCATTACCATTTGAACCCCCTATTCCCTCTTTCACCTCCATACCCCACCCCCCACCCTGCAATCACTGCACTGCTGTCCGTGTGTGATGTGACTGTCTAAGGACTGCCGGAAGCAAACCCAAAGTTTGTACTTACAGGACCATGTGGGACTGGATTCTGACACAACAGTTTACTAGGCTAATCATGTTGTTTCCCACCATTTCTATTTTCAAAGTGAAGACCACATCAGTGAGACTTTACAAGAAACTTGATATTCCCATGTAGTAATAAGAACATCTTTCTGGTTACACAGTCAAATCAATCTCATTAAAATATCCCTAGAGCCCTGGCTGGTGTGGCTCAGTGGATTGAGTGCTGGCCTGTGAACCAAAGGGTTGCCAGTTTGGTTCCTAGTAGGGGCACAGGCCTGGGTTGTAGGCCAAGTCCCCAGTGGGAGCATGTGAGAGGCAACCACACATTGATGTTTCTCTCCCTCGCTTTATGAAAAAAAAATATGTATACACACACAAACACACACACACACACACACACACACACGTATCCCTATAAATCATACTCCATTACTTTATGGACCTAAAAGAACTAACTATTCAATAGCATGCAGTAGAGCAGAAGGAAAACATGGACCTAGCTTATTTAAATGTGCATGTGCATGTGTAGAATGGCTAAGTTTCAGTAACCTTTGGGCTCAGGTCTCTCAGTTTGGGTGATGAGGTCAAGAGGTCACAGGGAAAACAGCTGCTCCTGAACTGCCACCGAATAAACACTACCACTGGAGACGCGTGTAAAAGAGAGCTGTGCCGGGCACAGCTGGCTGGGCCCTCGGAACCCTCCACCACAGACAACATGAAAGTGTTTAGAAAAGTCACTCTTCTCGACTCAGAATGAGTTTTAGCCTTGAAATTGGGCAGAGCTGAAGCAATGCACGACCCTCGCCTGCCTATTGTCTTATTGGGAATCCAGTCGTACTGCGTGCCTTGAATCTCCCTGAACTCTGTCCTATCCGGGTGTTCTGTTGCTGTATCTGTAAAGCATGGGGATTGCCCATCACTCCTGAGGGCTCAGAAACCAAGGTCATACAAAAACCTTGAACGGGCTCCACTGCCTGGGGACTGACCTGGAGCTGCTCTCTGCTGGCACGGAGAGCACCACAGAATAAGCCCTAGGACCCTTCATCACGCAGACACATCTCTGTCTCCAAGACACTGGGCAAAACTCGTCGTCACTACCAGTTTGGCTTTGCCTACTTTAACCAGTAAATGTGGTAACCATTTAACCAATTTCTACACAAGGGAGTACTCTCACACCTAACCCCCAAGAGTGGATAACCAGCTAAGTCAGATTCTGAAAACTAAAACCTGTTATACTTTCAGTGAGGGCTTTCACGTACTTCATAAGCTTACTCTCAGAATCTAAGTAAATGTATTCAAACAATTAAAAAGGGAACTGGAAACAAACCTGAGCCACATAATAAACTACCCAAATGGCCAAATGCCGGCTTCCACTTTTCTTCTCTCTGTCATATTTTCTAAATAAATTATAATAATAGATCCCAATGACAGATTTCAATAAAGGCGAAACAATAAAATATATCAGTTACTTGAAAAAGACATGTCTATAGTAGAGAATTCTATGCACTGCAGCTTCATTTTTGAGACAGAAAACCCCCCAGCTGCAGAATAACTAATCAATCAATATTCTGGTCAAAGGTCAGGTCATCATTAACTAGAGGAAAGAAGAACATGCTAGTGGGCTGGCCAGAACGTCTGTTTAGTTTTTTCTACAAATAAAAGACACATTTTTCACTTTCACCAATAACTGTATTAATTCGGATATTTCGAGTATGTCAGCTGTCTCCCGCGTGGTACAACATTGATATTCCTCAATTAATATCTCTATTTGATCACTATCAACTTCAACTGGTCAACCCAACCCTGGAGTGCCATCCAGTGAGAAATCTCCAGCACGAAACTTCACAAACCACTTCTGACCCGTTCCATCAGTCACAGCACCTTCTCCACTTGCTGCAGAGATTGTTTTCTGTGTGTCAGTTGCGTTTTACCTTTCTTGAAATAAGAAAGCATAATATGCTGGGAGTGTTATGCATTTTCTTCCATCTTCAATATTAAATGACTACACAAAAATTCACCAGTTTTGATAAGTATTTTTGAATGCATGCTGAATGACAGCTGTCACAATACAACCTAACGAAATTGTTTCAAATGAAGTTAAGGACAACTAAGCGCTACTAGAGCCAGCTTATGGGGGAATCAAACGAACTTTTTGGCCAACCCTGCCCTTCTTCTAAAAGACAAGCAAAAGAGGCAATTACTGGAATAGTATAAACAGCAGGGGTTTTTTAAAGGGAAAGTTAAGAAATAATAGAGGGAAATAGCTACACAGGACAGTATTTAGAGCAGGCAGAGGAGACATTTAAATGACAAGGGATCTTAGCAAAGAAAAAAGCCCGGAGAAGAGTGCCTGCCTGAGCCCGACCTCATCCTGTACACGGTGGCAGGAACCACGGAAAGGCGTGCCTTGCACGCACCCACGCCGGAGCCCGAGTTACCTCCAGGCCCAGGAAGGCCTGCACGCTGTTGGTCCTGTCCAGGCAGTCCAGGCAGTTGGTGCGCACGGTGCCGCACTGGCCCCTGCAACAGATTCGCCCAGTCAGACAGCCTGTCCAGCCGGCACAGACACGTGGGGGGAGACACCTGAGGAAGCACTAAGGCACCCCAAAGCCGGCATCCGCTCCCTGCCCCCAGAGTTTTATTATTACAATTGTCGAACATACAAGAAAAGATGAAAGAGCTTTACAGTGAACGCCCATACACGCACCAGACCCCACAACTGCTACCACTCTGTGACATATCCTTTAATACACACCTACCTATGCACGCAGGCCCACTTTTTAAAATTGGGCCGGCAGTTAGGAGCTAAACACACATTCTGACTCAAAACACCACAGTTCTTTGCACATAAAAGATACCAAGCATGTAGGGAATGAACTTCAAAGCCCTGAGACCTGTTATCCCTACTGACCGTCCTAGAAAGTTTCTACAGCATTGGTCCTAGACATTGTGCGCTGAAAACACAAAAATCTGAGCTTTGTTTACTAGAGTTACCTCAACCTATATACTTAATTTCACTCTTTCGACACTTTTCTCCTCCACTTCATATGCAAACACTGAAGATTTAAATTATTCAAAAGCAGACAATAAGCAACGTCTTTCACTTCCATTTACAGTTAGTTGTCCTCACAGAGGGCAGGAGATGCGAGCACCTTAGTGTCACAGGACAGGTGGGACAGCCTCCTAGACAAGTGCAGTGGGAAGAACCCCAGATCCAGCACTTCCCAGGCACTGGCCTCAGAGCAGGCACCTCCATTTCCTGGGGGCCAGGCGGTGGTGGGGGGGGTGGAGAACTGAGCCTGGCCCCCAAGTGTTGTTACTGATACAAGGAAAACTAAGGACGCTGCTCAGCCCATAGTACACACTCAACGATGTAAGCTATTACTGTGACTTGTTGAATTATACAGAAAGGAAAAAAGCCTAAGATTGAGTATAATGAAGAAAGATACTTTAATTATAAATTTTGACTTTAAAAAAGAAAAATTTAGAGTTCCATGCTAAGAATAGTTTTAAAAGGATAGCAAAGTTCCACTTTAAAGAAACGAGAAATAGCAGTCAAACCTTTGAACTTCATTTCCATCGAAATAAAAAAATCCATAATCTAGAAACTTCTGGACTTGAGGTTTAAGAACACTATGTAATTTTTCTGCCTTTCCTCCTTTCACCATTTGGTGATAGTCGAAATTCACCATGTGGACGTCAGCGGCGTGTTCAGATGCTTTCAGATGCCCCTGGAAGTCAAAAGGCAAACGCTTGTCATGATGCCCACTAAGCCCAGCCCTGCTGCCGGTTTAAATGGCCCTGGCGTTCTAGACTATGGCCTCGGCACAGTCCCTGGGCCCTTAGGGACATCACGGCGCTTTCGCCAACACTGGCAGTGAGAGGAACAGTCCTCGAGACACCTGCTGGCACACTGTCCCTAAAACTGCCTGTTCTGTCCCTGAGAGGTTTGGTGGTGGACTGCCAGAGAGCTTCAGTAACACTCTCATCTGCTTTAGAAGATGAGCACATGCTTACAACCACTAGCATATCATTTGTTCCCATCCAGATTTAGTGACTGTTCGTATTTACCACAGGGTCTCAAAATAAAGTAGCTTATTTTTAAGACAAAGCCTATAAAAGATATAAAATTAATTTTTTATATCTTAGTTCAATACATATAAATGTTTTAGAAGTTTACCATAAAAAGTCATTCTCTAAAATATAATCTATGCATTACAGATATTTATTTCACAAGGTTACAACAAAATAGCCAAATAATTAATTCTGAAGTTCATCAGACCGAATTTAAGAAAATGTTTTCTAACCATTTTGTTCACACTTACAATTCTATGCCACATTATAATTTATATCAATTATTGACTCAGAAGTTGTTTATGATGAATATTTTTTCTTTAGAAGTCAGGCATCTGGGGTATTTTTACTCGAAACTCTCAAAGCTGTCTCTCATCACTACAAGGTGCGCCCCTGCTTGCGTCCCAGCACATTCTCACCCTCTCATGGGTTTGAACCAATGACTGGTTTCCAGGCAGCAGGCAAGGCAAGGAACAGACGGAGGAGGAGGCTGCGGGCCACCTGCCTGCCAGTGACAGAGAACATTTTTTTGGAGGGGGTGGGTACTCTGGTTCTCCACAACATAAATAAGCTCATTTTAGAAAATAGTGTCAATCACCTTCAAAGCTTTCCAGAATCCCAAGTTCAGCAACACTATCCTACACTGTTTCTTAACAGCCCCAAAGAGTTAGCGGTTCCAATAAGTACCCAACCTTTTTCTAGGAAGTAATTTACCTCCTGGAAGAATTTAATTATTCTATTCTATTATTTTTTAAACACCATTCTTACCTGGAAAGCCTTACTCAGCATATGTTCACCTTCCTTAGATCCAAGCAGATTTATTATTATTTGTTTACCATATAAATTCTTAAGTGTTCTAAAATGCCTATTAAAGAAAGAAAGAAAATAAGCAAACATCAAGGGATAAGCTAAACTTTTTTTTAAATAAGCAGGAATCCACTATTGATCAGAACCTACATGGTAGTACTTTAAACTCACAGAACTGGCAAAATTGAAAACACATTCATTCCACATGGTCTCAAAACTCTGAACTGATGGAAGTTCAGTGAATGCAAGTCCCTCTCTGCCTGTCAATGCTGAGCTCCCACCATGCCAGAGCTGTGGAGTCTGCCACGCCCCTCTCCTCTGGGGGCACAGGACACAAGCCCCTGGCTGGGCAGGCAGCCAGGGCCAAGGGCCGAGGGCGGTAGTCACACGTGAGGACATCACATCCCTGTGAGCAGTGAACCCAGTACAGCTGAAATATCTCTTAAACAAGCAATCAACATATGAAAGAAGTATTGATAAGGCAATATTAATTTTCTTTTTTTTTGCACTAACGTTTGAAAGCCAATGTATACAGGGTCCGGCACCCGTGATGCCCTTCCTTTATTACAAAACCATGAGCATTTATTCTGTAACGTAACAGCATCACACTCAAGCACACCATATGACATTTCAGGTGCAATGTTCAAATTAAAACTATAGAGCTTTACACCCATGTTATTACCAGCCACAAGGCAGGCCTTCCTTCCGCCAGACCCACATCTCACCCTTAGGGCACATCCCGTGTTGGCCCAGTCAGTTTCCAGCTGCTGTGCCGGACGACGCCGAGGAGGGGTGTGAAGCTGAGACCCAGGCCCACACGCCCAGGGCTGCCGCCACTGGAAGTCCTGGCACTAGGAGTCCCTGTGTTCCATTTAGACTAGGACTCGAAAATGCCGCTTAGAGCCGAAAGAGGTGAAATGAGCCGGCCAATACAATCACAACTAGCCTCGCTGCTTGGCAATGTCAACACTCAGGGCCCCTGTAAAAACGACAGTCTTACCTGTCAAAAGCAGGTGCATTGGCTTCAAATCCCCTTGACATACGGACGCGATGAGATCCCACCTAAGACAAGAAGAGTGTACTCAGTCACACCACAAGCCTACGGGGAGGTGAAGGATAATCACTGTTTACGATCTGCAATGACCCATCTGCTGAGCTCAACGTGCAGTACTAAGTCAGGTGACTGTCATTCATGACATTCTCTTAACACACAAGTTCCAGAAGTTTCTCCACCCTTTCACTTTTTAAAATGCAACTTCATAAAGAAGAGCTAGAAATCAGACCACTGTGAAATACTTGTAAACTAAAAGAAAATTGTATCTGTGAAGGTACCTTTAAGAGTGCTTTCATATACATTGCCTTGTTTGAAACTCAAACTACGTCCTGTGTAAGTCAACAGATGTTACTGCCATGTGAGAAACACAAAAACAAACACAGCCAAGTGAGATAACCTGCCCGCTCAGGTCCACACTGCTAACTCCAAAGCGGATTCCTACATCCCTCCTCTTCCGAGCTGTCTGCGAGTGCGATGTCTAGGCATCTTCCTCTCTGTTATGCTGAATGCTCCATGCTCTTCTCCTTGACCCAAAGATTCAACAAATTAGAAATGTCACTCCTAGGAAGAGAGACTTTCCAAAGTCAGCCTCACAGTCACACAACTACAACAACAGCACATTCTGCAGAACCCAAAGTTTGGGTTAAGAGAACGAAACAAGACGGAAAACATCTAACTATTGTGTTTTATTCCTGTTGAGAGTTACAGTGGCAGAGATGAGGCAGAACTGAAAAAGCTGTAACAGACGCCAAAAAGAAACAGAGAAGTGAGCCCAGATTATTTCCCTGAACTGTGCTTTTAAACATTTCCCTCTGAGACTCTGCCTCCCAGAGTTTACTCTCCCTAGCCTGTGAACAAAGTGGCGTTTGAGGGGCATGGGAGGAAAGAGGGCAAACCCACTGCGCAGCTGCACAGCAAGACCAGGAGCAGCGCTGACACGCTCATCAATCCCAACCCCGGACGGCCGTGTTGCCATCCACTCCGCCTCTCCCTTCTGTGAGGTAAGTGGGACAATCTAGTGACTCCGTCCCGATAAAATGGCAGCTTCTCTCATGAATGCTTTTCAAATGAGAAACTGACCAGGGTCACGTCACATCTACACTCAATGTCACTGTACACTGCTTGATCGTCTGTGTAAAATTCCAGACTGTGGGAGGGTGTGCCCCAGGACATTAAGCACTCAGCACAAGTCAGCAGAAGTCACTACTTTTTCTTTGGTGTGATCTCAGGCAATTGCCTATAATTCTATAAAAGTCCAAGGTTTAGCATTTTATTTATTAATATTTATCTTGCACAGTCGTCCCACCTGTCAGGGGTGACAAAATATGAGTTCCTCGTTCTTCAGGCAGTGGCTGTGGGTGTCCCTGCCGCTCCACCCACCACCACACACAGCTAGCTCATCACTCCTACAGCGATACACTGCTTGGGCCAGACTGTGCTTCACTGTTCAGCGCTCAAGAAGCTAATTCTGCCATAAAAAACTCTTACACCAACTGTGATCAAAGTGGCACCCCAGAAAGCTGTCCGGCATTAAGTAACCATAAACCTACCCAATTAAAAAAAAGGTACGTCAATGGTATTTTCAGGAGACCAGTGGACAGGGTGCTATGAAGCATCATCTCCAGCACTGTTGTTTCGTGCTCACACATCTCTGAAATTTGACCGAAAATCCAGTGTGCGACATGATACCAGGCACAGAGCGTGTGATTTACCATCTTTTAAGACGGACACACGCTGCAACATGATGTCATGACACGTCAGAGCAATGCCACGCACTGGAAGCAAGCCCTAAGTGAAATGAGGGCACCGCTGCTCTCGGGGAGCCTCACGGCGCCCCACACTAGCGCGTGCTGGCGTCCGCCTTCTCCGAGAGAGGCCAGAGCACTCGTCAGGCTGCCAGCTCTTCCTGGGGCATCACTAGTCTCAGCTTCTCACAGCAGAAGGCCACCCCGCACTGGAAGGGCTCGAGGGCTTAGCGACGAGCTCAGCATGACTGACCACTAGAACCCAATCAAGGCGACCACAGGGAGCTCCCGAAGGGCAACAGACCTGGACGTGGGGAGCAGAGGGCTCCTGCTGGGGAAGAGTGAGGAATGGGTGGGACAGGCAGAGGGAGCCACGTGAGAGGGCAATGGCGGCCCAGACCGGACGGGCACAGCATACTGAGAGTGGGGAGAAGAGGAAACGGAGAAGACCTGTGAGAGTTCAGGGCAAGCAGACACTACGACGGCCTTCACTGGGGGCTCAGCGAGGGAGAAAGGACGGGAGAAGGCCTGGGAGAGGCTGGGCCAGGTACCCCGGGCTGCCTTCGCTTGCTTGCTCAGGACCAGCTGCTTCTGGGCCATCAGATCAGGAGCCTGTGGGACGGAAGTTCTCAATGTGACTGGAAGGGAAGGTGGTCAAGATGCAGGTTCCTGGCCCGATTCTAAGAGATTCTATTTCAGTCGATGGGAAGTTGAGGCCATAAATCAGCATTTTAAAATCATGTAAGATGAGCCCTGGCTGGTGTGGCTCCATGGATGGAGCACCAGCTGCGGACCAAAAGTTGCTAGTTCATTTCCCAGTTAGGGCACACACATGCCTGTGCCCGGGTTGCGGGCCAGGCCCCCAGTAGGGGGTGTGCGAGAGGCAACCGATTGCCGTTTCTCTTGCACATCATCTTTCTCTCCCTCTCAAAAAAAAAAATATCATGTGCGAGGATCCCTTTACCACCTTTTCATTAAAACCGCAGAGGACTCAATGACAGAGGAGGGGCGGGCGAGGGGCCGTGCCAGGGGCTCCTGTGCCGGGCTGCTGACGGGGCAGGTTAGGGCAGACCCTGACCTGAAGAATCCCCTGAAATGTCCAGTTCCTGTCCCGAGAACACACAGGACACCGAGTAATCGTTTATAGCCACTCTCAGTCAGAAGTCCTTATCTGTCTTCTAGGAGAAAATTAATTTTTGAACTTGGGTATTTTCATTTTTAAAAATCAGTATCTGCCTTTCAGGTTTTAAAATCAAGTACATATTTCCATCCCTGCCTTTCCTGCTCTTTTAGAGTTAGTGGGAGAAATGAGAAGAGGACTCATGAAACTAATCCTCTCCTGTTCAGAGAAAGGCTGACCTTTAGAACCGCCAAGCTGGGTAACTGAGAAGCCCTGACCCGGTCCTGGCCCTGGTCCATGGCCACAGCCAGCTCGGGGACCACTAAGCAGAACTGCTGCACTGTCTTCATATCTCAACAACTACTCTCTCAATCAAAACAGGCATGATTAAAAATCTGTCGTTTTCAGCCCCTAGTCACATGACAGGAGGCAGCCAGACTCTCTCTGCCACGGAGCACAGAAGGAAGGAGGAGGGAAGCCTCACCCACGGAGGGTCCCTCTGTGTCACCACCCAGGACCCAGCACTGCTGAAACACCAGCCATGCAATTCTGACCTCCACAGCAGGTACACAGCAGGAAAGCAGGGTAACGGAGGCCTGTGAGCAGGCGGCCAGGCTCCCGCACACCAGCCTGTTGCTAAGGCAGCAGCGTGCGCCTTGCGTCAAAGCAGGGCTCCAGAATCTTAGAGCGTACATCCCGAACACCGTCCTCTGGTCACAAAAGCGTGGGGATGGGAGTCTTCCCCAGAGACCGGGGAGACGCAGCTCCTGAAGTCACCGCCACGTGCTAAGACAGACCCACCACGGCAGAGCAGAGCTGACACAACTCGAGACCCTGGCACAGGGGCACAGGTGTGCACTCCTGCCCCCCAGCCTGTCTGGGCAGAAGTGCATTATTGAAAAGGTGCGAGTGGTAGAGCCCCGCAAGGCTTTGCCTACACGTTTTCTCAATACTATAGACTGAGGCACAGAAGCTCCTAGACAGTATACACCAGATGCCTAAAGTGAGTGTAACTTACACTTTAGGGACCAAAGCCTTTTTTTAATGAAAATAAAATGCAAAATCACACTATGATGGGCAATCCAATATTATGATGTTACATTAAAAATCTTATGCCCTGGCCAGTGTGGCTCAGTGAGTTGGAGCAGTGTCCCCCAGACCGAAAGGTCGTGGGTTCAATTCCTGGTCAGGGCACATACCCAGGTTGTGGGTTCGATACCCAGTCGGGGTACATATGAGAAGGCAACCAATGTTTCTCTCTCACATCAATGTTTCTCTCTCTCTCCCCCGACCTTCCCCTCTCTCTAAAAGCAATGGAAAAGTGTCTTCAGGTGAGGATATAAAAAAAAACCCTTATACTTAGACATTTACATCAACAAAGGAAAGTTTTTAAAAAATCGGAAAGCAAGCCAGAGAACACATTCAAGATGACAAGTCACCACAAACCACGAGGTAAAACTCCAGCAGCAGACCCCTCACTGACAGCCACTGTAGCAAACTTTTACACACGGCTGGGCTGAGCGCCAGGCTCTGGTCCAAGTGCCTCCTGTTTCATCCCTGCAGGAGCCCTAGGAAGTGGGCAGCACCACTATTATTCCCTTTACAGGTAAGAAAGCTGAGACCCCGAAAAGTTAAGTCACCTGCCCGAGATCACACAGCAGTACTGGTAGAGTAAAAATCCAAATTGAGAAGTCTGATTTCAGAAGCTTTGTTGTAATTACTACATTTTTCTGCCTACGGAAACGAAGTTGTTAGATACTGAGATAGCAAATATGGAAGCACTCTGAAAAGCAATGTACTATGAAAACAGCAAAATTTTAATATTAAACACAGCAGCTGAATTTCTATAGATATTTAAAAGAACATCGCAGGAAAAAATACCTAAAATAAATTCTAGGAATTCTGTACTTAGCTCTTCACTTATGAATCTAGCTGACACTATTACATTGCATAACAGAACTATCCAGTGAACTGATAACCATCCTGAAACCTCAGAAAATAAGGACATTTTCGGGAGGAAAACAAAGACATCAGACACCTACCTGCAACCCCGGCTGCTCCCAGAACAAGGGGACCGAGCCCCGGATCTGGATGAAGGAGGAGACGGAGTCGTCCAAGTACACGACCTGCAGGGAAAAAGGTGCATGAGTCCTGCCACAGACAAGCTGCTCTCTCCACGCCAGAAGGCAGACTGGCCACGCCTGGTGCGCTCTGGCTGTGTCTTACGGCGCAGCTCTCACACGCATGTTGCCCTAACAGACTGCCCAAAACGGGCTCCTGAGTAAGTTCGATTTTTGTCAGTCAGTGATAACTCTTCTATATGTACGAGGTGCGGCAAACGTAGGTTTACATGGACACCTCCGTGGAAAATAATACAACAGTTAATGAATAATAATACAAGAAAAACTGTTTTGCACCTCACAACTATAAACCTACTTTTGCCTCACCCTGTATTAACCAGGAAAACATTTAAAAAATAAGCACAAGAATCACAACTTTTAAAAAAAAATTCCTTTTAAATCTCAAGATTTTATACACATACCTTCCCATTTTCACATAATTTTTTATTAAGCTTTTTATATTTTGAAAATTAATTTGAAAATCATAGTTGGGCTGGAGGCATGGATTACATTTACAATTATATAGTTTCACAGCCAAACACATCCTAACTTTTAATTTTAGATGGTACATATATCTACACGTGAGAGTTAGGGTTGACTTAATTTCACAGAAAACAACTTTTCTTAAGTTGTCTACTCTACAAATGAGGATTTTTAACTCGATACCAACATGTGGGCATGGACATGCCATGCTGATGAGTGAAAGCCTCACTTCTTGTTGGAAGACCCAGACCTAGTAAGTTTGTTTTACGGGTGCCTCTCTGAACGGTAATACGGAGCTGGGAATAACCAGAAAATGACAATACGCGTGTCAAAAAGGAGCTCTGAATCAGTTAAAAACCTGTTATTCTACTACTTGTTGTGCCTCTCATCCTCTGCGTGAATTCAGCAACATAAAACACCACGCACCTGCTCCGTTTCTACAAAGTTGGCGACATGACCATCATCATTCGTCCCTCGGACATTGAACCTGGTCCCGGCTCGCTCGCAGCTCAGCCTGGAGATGAGGCAGGCCTTGGCCTGCTTGTGGGCAGCGTAGATGGTCCTGATCTCCACTCCCCCGCACATGAGGCGCAGCAGCCAGTCCTCACAGCTCACACCGTAGTGCTTGAGGTGCAAGTGCAGAGACTGATTCCTAACAGCAACAGAAAGAGCTGCATTAGCTCACCGAGTTCCAGGCAGCACCATGTAAGTTTTGAAACGGTGCTTCTAGAACACTAGGTTCACGCCATTGAATTAAAAGGCACCAACATTAAGTGAATTCATTGATCATGCTGTGGGAGGCACCAGAGGATCCGGCTATGAGCCAAGATCCCTGGGCACGGGACCATGGGCAACAGAAAAGCAGCACATCTCTCGTGCTGTTAGTATCCCTGCCCCGTTTCTCGTGCCTTTTTAGACGATGTATTTATAACCTAACTTTTCCAACAAGGATTGCATACACATATCCCCACCCTACTTTACAAAGCTCTCCTTTCAAGGCCTGACTTTTATAAGGCTCTATTTTTTTTTAAATAAGGCTCTATTTTAATGCATTTAAATTTAAACAGCCAGGTAGGCTAGTGACTACAGTTTTTTGGGTGTGTTTTTTTTATCCTCACATTTTCTTTCCCGATTGCTTTGAGAAAGAGAGAAGGGAGAAAAACATGGACTGATTGCCTCCATAGGCACGCAGACCTGGGATCGTACACACTCGGACCAGGGATGAAACTTGCAACCTAGGTGTGTGCCCTGACCAGGAATTGAACCTGCAATGCTTTGCTTATAGGATGACGCTCCAGCCAACTGAGCCACACTGGCCAGGACATGCCTACTGTTTTAATGCATGCCTATTTTCCAGTATTCTAGGGAAAAGATGGGGCCCGGTTTCCAGACCTGCTCAGAGCAGGAAGTTTCCTTCACACACACGCCGACGCGATGGGCAGGGAACAGACAAGAGCAGAGTCCCCGTGGCTGAAGCAGGGCCAGGGGCTGGAGCCCCGCCAGGTTGGCCACCTTCTCGTCCTGCTCACCCGTCTTCGGGGGTCTCTCCAAGGAGCCTGAGGAAACCGTTAACCCATGTGCTACCAAGGAAAACAGCCTGCTGTGCAGGGAAACTTCCTCTCTGGTATTATCAGATGACAAGGGCCTCACTCACAGAAGGGCTTTTCTCTAATATCGAAGCTGGGCTCTGTGGTTTAAAGCCCTCCTACTGTATCACACGGAATCTTTCCTGAGTGCTCCGCACTACCTCACTGTCTTCAAGGTATATAAAAGCAAGAGCATCTCCTGAAGCTCAGGGTCATTGCTACCAATAACACTCAGCAGTACCACTAGAGCCACAGGTCCTGGCCCCTCCTTGGGGCTCGGGCTACAGGGCAACCATGCAGGCGCTGGCCGTGCATGACTCCGGGGGACCTGCCGCACTGCCCTCATCACCGCCTTGTGAGCGTGCCCTGGGTGTGAATTAGTGCAGACTCCATGAGTAGAGTAACTGTAACTCCAGCGACCATTACTTACTTTAAAAATGTGGTGCGAAGTTCCTACTTTACTGTCACCTACGCTGGCCGAGGCAAAGCTCAGGGTGAGTGTGACTCCATGTACCCAGACAGCCCAGGGAGGCCCGTGTCACAGCAGAGGAAGAAGAGACCTGCCGTGCCCACTGGGGAAGAGGGTGGGCCCTGCACGTTCGCCCGGGTGGAATCCCCCCTCCGCCGTCAGTTTTCAGTTCTCTTTGCTGTGAATGTGTCGCTGTTCTAATTCTATTTAAACTTGGAAACAACTGAGAAGGCAGCAGCTTCCGCACTCCAGTGGAGTAAAACGACCTGGTTTTTATGACAGGGAGGTGCCACTCTCTGGCTACGAAACTGACTTGGGTGCATCCTGGAAAATACTGCCACTGAGCTGCCAGGGTATGTGTGATGGACATGAATTCTTAAAGCTTTCGTTTTTCTATGCAAAGTGAGGCTCAACAACGCTGATCCCTAGCACCACTGTAGGTGTAAAATGAGCGAACTCACCTGTGGTGTTTGAGCTTCCCTTTGCTCACCCTGTCTCCTGCTGGGTGAACCTCTTCACTCTGTGATCTACAGTTACCCTTCACTGAGTGAAAAGATACGTGAGTTATCCCTACTGATTAAACTTAGCAAATGTGCTTGATTGCTGATCGACGCATCTGCACCTGCGTGGACTTCTAATTACGGAAGGAAGAGGTTTCTGTCTCAGCCCTGGCCTGTGCGGCTCAGTGGGTGAGGCATCATTCCACAAAGCAAAATGTCTTGGGTTCATCCCTGGTCAGGGCACATGACTAGGTTGTGGGTTCGGTCCCTGGTTGGGGTGTGTACATGTGGCAACCAATAGATGTTTCTCTCTCATATCGATGCTTTTCTCCCTTCCTCTCTCTCTAACATCAATGAGCTTGGAGGAGGACAGAAAAGCCTGCTCTCTCCCTCTGAGGAGTCTGGGGAAGCAGGGGCAGCCGCCCCGAGCCCAGCTGCAACTCCTCTCTCCACCCTCTTCCAGGGCTTCAACGTCTTGTCTGTCAGAGAAATGCAGGGCTGACACAAGCACCAGGACTCTGTCCCCTCCTCTGTCCCTCCCCCATCACCTCCTCCTTGGCTGAGTGGGCTCCGAGTCTCTGCCTCCACTCTGCCCTCCTTCACCCACGTTGGCACTGCTCTGCACCAAGAAACTTCCATGTGGGCAACAAGGGGACCCAGGTGCTGCTCTGAAGTTAGTTTCTCTCCCAAGGTGGAGGCTGACTTTGAGCCTGACTCCCAGGACAAAAGGGTCCAACCTGAGTGTGTTACCCGAGGACCTGACAGGCAGCAGTGAAGTGCAGGGGACAGCCTGTGCAGGAGGGAAGCCCTTGAGTCAGAACTGCTGAGGGAGGCCCAGAGCAGAGTCCGGACATCGGCCTTATAACGTGCAGAGACAGAAGGGGTTCATGCTGGGCGGAAAAAGACGGCACCGGTGCCGGCTGCGGGCGAGAGCAACACTGCACCGCAAAGTGGGCCTGCTCCAGTGAGGCCGGTCTAAGCACGGTCACAGTCATGTGCGCCCCGCCTGCCCTGTCTGCACACCGACGACGCAGCCCGTCGTGTGTAATTAGGGGGTAAAGCACAGTGTACCGACCAAGTCTTAGTTCTAATGGTGCTGAACTTCCCCCCTGCACACCTCCTCTGCACTGTCTGTTGAATGAAGGTCATCTACTTACAGCTAAAATTGAAAACAATCAGGGAAAGCTGGCTTGGAAAGGCAATATTATCAGAGACAAGATCTCACAACTAAGAAGAATGAAAATGAACAACATAATCCTGTTACAACTAACGTACTGCTAATTTTAAAATAAAGATTTTAAATATATTTCTGAAATGGAAGGTCAGTTGAGGTCCAGCAGAGCAAATGGGTTTCATGTCACATGAAACTCCATAAAGTGACCTGCAGACGCCTGCTCTGCTCCACTGAGGTCTGGGGCAGGAACGACTGTCAGCATGCTCGGCCCGCCATGCCCGCTCTCTCTGGAAAATACTGCTGAGCATGCTGTGCCCACTTCACCGCGCTGCGACGACAAGGGAAACCGCCACTCAGACTCACCAGAAAAACCTGTTGTCAGTCGCGTGCTCTTGCACGCTGCGGTGCGCATTGAGACTCAGATCTAGACTGACTCCAGACGCAGACCACGCAAAATAAAAGTTTCCTGAGTTCAAAACTTTCCGCACTTCTGAAATGCGGTCCTCATCTGAAGAGTCAATTCGTAGTGATAAAAACTCAGTGGAAGTAACTCGGAAGACTTCAGACTCTTGAATTTTTCCAACAGACATACACCCGGTGACTAGGACCAGATAGTGCAACATGGTATCACCTGCAAGAGTCAAAGACTTGTTTAAGTGGACGAAAAGTTCCAGTATTTCTCAAGCTATCCCAAGTTTCTTCCAGCTGTCTTCCCTTGTCTCCAGCTTTTTAAATCTTATGTTGTGGTCATTTTAAACTTACCATGGACACGTTTACGTTCACAAGATTTTGGCAAAAGTAGAAGAAACCCCAGTTTAAATGCATTTAGAGTAACGAAGCATTTAAACATTAACAGAATGATCTCATATTCATGAAGTTGTCCCTCACCTTAATCTGAGGGCATACAAAATTATCAAATAAGAAACATGTGCTACCTTCCCTACCTTACCTCTATGATGGTTAGGAAGTTCAGATAAGACCATGAATGGGGGAGTTCTTGGTCACCAGTCAAAATGTGAGCTGCTGCTTACACATGGGCAAAGAGTCCCTAGTAACAATTTATAAAGCAACTTCATTTACAAAAACTTTCACAGAGATTTTCGCCAAGATCCTATGAAATCAGCAGGATGTGGGAGGCGGCAGTGGTGTGTGTGAGCATGGGCTTTGCTGTCCTCGCAGGCATGGCCCTTAGGCGTGGCCCTATGACACTGTGTGGTGATACAACCACTCGAGAGGCTGTACAGCGAGTGTCCCTGGGCCAGGAGGATCACCTATGACAACATCAGGCCAGCACCCATGCACGTGGCAGATTCGTGGCAAGTGGCAAATCCCATTTTATGGACCAGTGCTCCGCAGAGTAGGGTGCCCGGGCTGTTACAGGCTCACGACGAGAAAAGGTGCCTGTTCCAGAACGGAAACCCACCACCTCACCACCTCAGTCACCGTTTGGTTTCTCCAACCTTTCCCACAGTACGACTTTATCAGCGAAGGAGGCTGCATGCTGGCTGGCATGCCAGTGCGGGCTCCTCCCCCATCACAAGGTAGTCACGGAGCCGTCTGCAGGACAGTGCTGGTCCTTGGGCCACACTCCAGTCACACTGCTCCAGGCCATCCAGCTGGTCATCCAGAGGTCCCTTTGCCGCCCACGGTGACAGTTAAGTGGCAGAGACAGACTCAAACTGCACCCTGCTGCATACGAACCAGATTCCTTCCCACTACAAGCCAGGCAAACGATGTGGTTCCCCAAGATGTCGTTTCCCAAACACACTGAGGCAAAGGACAGGCGGGCACCCTGCCCTATCGGTGCTGCACCGAGCTCAGAGTGTTCCCACGGGCCACCGCCTCAGGAACTCATGACCACGAGAGCCGGAGCATGCAGCACGTCTTTACAGTCGACGAACACTGTCCGAAGGTTAGCTTACTCAGGGCTTAAAAGATGTCACCACACTGACAGCTCACATATGGAGTATGACATTATTTATAGTCTCTTTCAAACCCTTAGAATTACAAAACAGATATAAAAACAAGTAAATGATGTTGCATAATACACTCACCGAGATTCAACCGCAGGACACCTAGGAGTCCGTACGCATCCAGCACTTTGGAGTATGTACCTTTGATTGCCTCTTTTTCTGCAGAAGCTATAAAAAAAGTTTTAGGGTAAGAAATATAACCTGAAAAATCAGATTCTACATAGCTATAAAAAGCCAGAGTTTCAACCCAAAATTTCTAAATCTAAATCTGATATTATTAGTAACTGTAATGTGTATTTTCTCAAACTAGTAACTTAAGTGTTCTTCCCAAAGAGTTAACCAACATTCCGCCACTATCTACTAACCCAGCCTCTCCCCCTGGTATGAAGTACTATCACCTTTAAAAACATTCATGTTTTGAGGGTTGTTTTTGAATTTGCTTTTCTCTCCCACTGACCTGTTCGACTGTTCTTACTACCAGGCCCACACTGCTGTGATATCCCTAAGGCAGGGCTGTCAAACTCATTTTCACCGGGGACCATGCTAGCCTCGAGGTCGCCTTCAAAGGGCCGAATGTAATTTTAGGACTGTGTAAATGTAACCACTCAACAGTAAGCGAAAGCTTGGCACTGTCGCTGGGTAGAAACAAGGTGCCGGGCCGGATAAAACAAGGTGGAAGGCTGGATTCATGCCACCTGTGCCCTATAGGCTAACACTAACTCCTCAACAAGGAATCTTTCAGAATCTGGCCTCAACATACTCTTTCTGCTTCCTTTTTCATCACCGCCCTCCACGCCACTCCTTGTATCCTGGGCTGTAAGTCACACAAAACTCACTGTTGCCCGAACATGCGCTTTTACATCTCTGCACCCTGCACAGCAATCTAGCCTTCTGCCTGCAAGGCTCTGCCCAACCTCTGCCCCTTGGCACAATTCATTCACCTGATATAAACGCAGGCAGAACGTTACTTTCTAGAAGGCTTTCTTTACTGCCTCAGTGTAGTTCTTTCACAGGGCTCCCTCTTCGCATTAGCAAAACATTTTCTACATCTTGTCACCTGTCTTTCCTGTCAGTCAGCCTGCCCCTGGAAGGCAGAAACTCTGTCCCAGTCGCCCTTTCGTCCCCAACACTTAGGCTAGGGCTTAACGCATGGACCAGGTGTTTAAACAGTAAAAGCTAATGACTACACAGATCAGCACAGGAACAGGAAGTCTTGACTTCTTTCTTCTGCAGTAAAGTTAATGTTATCTTGCTTATAAATATAACCCACAGAGCAACTTCCCTAGGGCACCCTGTAGCGGTCATTCTATTAAGAAATAAAAAACACAATTTCTGAAACTCTAAAGGAAAAATCTTCCTAGTTCTTAGCAAATACACTTACTAAAAATTTGACAAAGAACCAAAGAAATATAAACCACAGCTAGCATCTCAACAGACAATTACAAATGATACCTCCTAGAGTCTACAGACCCACAAAGGTGCAGTCCTCCTGCTCACTCTGCCCTTCCCCATCCAAGCGCCTTCCTTCCCCACTGCCCCCGTTGCCCACCCCAGCCCCTGCTGACCGGGCACCTCGTCCCTCCTCCCTGCGCTCACTCACCTGCACACAGAAGAGGGAGGCACCTGGCTGCGGTCCACAGGACACATGCACAGAGCACTCCCTTGCAGCCTGCCCACTTCCTGCCCACCTTCATTGCCCACAGGAGCGCCTCTTCTCGGCCCACTGCCCTGCCTGCCACTCCTCGGTCCTCCGTGCTAGACAGCATCTTCTTTGCCCCCAAGCACTGCTCAGGAGTCTACAGGTCATCTCTTTCCCTGCCTGCTTCACCCCCTTCAGACCATCCACCCTTAAACCTCCTGCCCAGCCATCTCACTCCTGCACCCCAATGAGTTGTGCTCTGCTAGTTGGTAGCAGAGGCTGAGACTAAATGATTCAATTAGTCACTGCGTTAGCTGATACTTCCGCAATTCCCTAGTCTGTTCATCACTGAGTGTAGGCCTTTACCTTTATGAAGCCACACTGTACGAGATTAGGGTGTGGGGAATATTTCACTGGGCCATTAGTCACGGGGATTTGTATTTCACTCTGCATTCCTAGAGTTCCTTTATTATCGTTGTTGTTGTTGTTATTACACCATGTTTATAAAACAGCTACTCCTAAGGTTCAATGACAAGCCACAAGAATATAAAACATCACAACATAAACTTTAATTATATTTTATAGAGGACTGTCCACCCCTAAAATGTCAGGAGACTGTTACGTCTCTGACGACAGGAACCATGCCTCCCAGAGCGAGCGTCATCCCCGAGTCTGACAGGCCATGTGCAATGTGCACCAGAGAGCATCATATAGCACTCTAGACGTTCCTAGGTGTGTCAGTTTCAGCAGCAATCAACATTTGGTTCAAGTACCAGCAGCCAGTGCTGGAGTTAAAAAGAAAATGTATCTTTAGTATTAAATGTCATCTTCCCTTAGAAAACAAAAAAAGTCACTCCGTAACTTAAATTACCATGCAACAAAATATGTTCTTTCTTCTCATAACGCACAGTAATTGCCTTTGCATTAACCGTGCTCCAAACATGTGACTAGGTCATGTCTCTCAGGCCCGAAGACCTGTCTGTCAGACTGTCCCCAGACGTAAACATGCCAACAAGCGCTGTGCTGCCTGGCTGTCTGCATTTCTATATCACCTTCTGAGACTCAGGAGCAGGAAAGCACACACGGCAAGCATACCACGTAAAGTGCACGCTCTTCCGACAAGTGAGCTCAAGCAAAGGGGAAAGAGCTGAACCACGCACACACAAGATGCCGTTTCCCCTCAAAACAGTGTGTCATTTTCACAGTGACCACTGATGTCCCGGCAGAGGCACCTGCACATTCTTTCTGGGGTGATGATGACAGCAACTGGCCCGGGGTTAGGTCTCTTTCATGGAGTACTCAGTTTTCACAGCAACCCCATGAGCAAGAGGATGACCATTTCCACTTGACGTGTGAGGGAACAGGAGTAGAGCGGTCACTGAGGCCACCTGGCAACCTTCAGATAACATGGAGCGTTTGTGAGGGGTCCACACAGGCCACCCCACACTCCTTCCCGCGGCTCCTTCGTGCCGTGTTCTTTCCCTCTGGAATACTCGTCAGCTGTCTCAACGCCCAATTCAGATGCTACTTCCTCCCTGCAGTCCCCGTCACTCGACTGGAAGTGCCTCTCTCTGCTCTCTCCAGTGTGCAGGCGGGCCTGGTGCGCTCGCAGCCCAGTGGCTGCATCCCATTCCTTCACGTCTCAGCACCAGCCTCACACAGAGACACTGCCCAGCGCGGCTGTTCAGCGCTCATCTAACAGACAGGAACTAACTGAGAGGTGCAGCAAAAACAGTTTGTTTTAAATAATGCACACAGAAGAGAAGCATTCGGCCTCCATACAGGCAGTCTCTGAACACGCTTGTTGCTGGAACTGAGCAATCCTTACAATGATGTTTGGGGGGCGGGAAGTGGCCCTGTAAGGACGGCTATATTTTTTTCCGCCTGTTCGTACCGCTGTTGTTAAACAAACAAGACCCCAGGAAAAAACAGCCTTTCTTTTTACTTGTTACTGATTTCTAAGGACACATAGGTAGGAATGTATGAGAAGACTCGTCTCAGGAGCAACTGAGCCGATCAAGACGATCCGCCGCTCAGCGAAGGAGGCCTGGACCTTTGCTCCCGTTAGACATATCAGCCGAGGCACAGCCCCACTCCTGAAGTGACACCTCAGGGACCAACAGCACCTGCATCCCTCCACAGCTTATTTTTAGAGGAAGAAGTCTTCTTTCCACGTCACGTTCAACACCATCTTTCATTCAGGCCTTAATCTGTCCTCAGTCTCCAGTGAGGTGTGAGCACGCAGTTCCCGAGAACGCAGGGCGGCCTACAGAGCAACCCTGCGCTCACAGCTGTGTCCTTAATCAAGTCCTCGCACCATCAGAGTGGGCCGTCCGTAGGCCCTCTGTCTACTCCTCGCAATGTGAGCAGGGTCGCAGAGTGCATTTCAAACAAAAGTGCAACAAGCATTTGCACGTGCACAACTGAAGGGAGCAGCAGCCAGGGGGTGAAGCCTTAGGGCAGCACGGTCCCATGGCCTGCCCTGCTCCAGATTATCATATGGTCATCAAATCACACAGATGTAGCAAACTGGGAATGGGGGAGACTTGGCCATTCCAGAATGGAGACCCAGACAGGAGCAACATTGCTGTACTCTGTCCTAAGTGTTTTCCTCACATTCATCCTAAATAACTTAGCTTTAGTATCCACTTTGCTGAAACTACCCTTGGAAAAAAACAAGCTCCTCTACTCATCACAGAAGAGATGAAGAAATATTTATACCTACTGAAGCCATGCAGTAGGGATATCTTACAGCTTACTTCCGGTCACTTAACTCACTCATCATTTTAGCTTGGCTCACGCTTTCCAAGTTATTTTAATTGAACTAATTCATGACTGAAGGCAGGCCTAATCTCTGTTTCCTATTTCAGCTATAGGGTAGTAATGAAAATAGAGGCTACAGAGATGATCTATTTACAGACAGTAGAGAACACTCAGGAGTATAAACACATCAGCTGCTCTCCATCGAGGCTGATCATACTGTACTGACTGTCGTCTACCACACGGTAGACACCCATTTTTGCTGCGGTGGCTACTGTTCTAGCTCTCCGTCACGTGACATAACCAGTGTGGTTCAGCATCGTTGTGCTACACTGCCCTTCTCACATGAGAACTTAAGGCAAACAGGGAAGCCTAAGATCAGACTACAGAAATCCAGATGAAAACAGAATCGCACACAGCTTCCTGATTTTCATGAATTCTGTCTCCAACATGGAGGCTTAGGAAACACAGAGTAACTGACACGTGGTGGCCACACCTGCATCGCGCACCCCAGCTGAACGGGAGGAAACAAAATTAACTGCCAACCTAAAACCATCAGATAATTTAAGTCATTTGTTTTTAACTTAAATGGTATTTTGAGCATGAAATTTAAACGTAAACTTCTCAAACTTCTGATGAATTACAATTCAAACTACACGATAAGCTACACAGTGAAGAGCCTGCTGACCAATGTCCACATTCTGCTGTGGCTCAGACCCTCCAGATAGGGAACAGACTGTCTTTCTTCAGCTGAAGCGGAAGAGAAAGTTAATGAGAATGTGGAAACATCACTGCCGAGCACGACCTTCCTAGACTCACAATTTGCCTGTGGTTGCACGCGCACAGTTTGTGGTCAGCGGGTTTGCATGCCAGCAGCCCTTGGTGCACACCCAGAGAGAGCCTCCAGGCAGGAGCCCAGCCACCCTGCAGTGTGAGCCACTCATCCTCAGAAGGAAAGGCTGGAGGGTGGGTGATTCACCCAAGATCACAGAACTAGCCAGCAGGAAAGCCGTTTTCCATTTCATCACAAACAAAAGGAAGAATTATTTTATAAGGAAAGATTTTCTTTGTATAATTAAGTAACTAAAATTCCAGTTGAAAGAAACTAAGCCATCCAAATTCATGTCCCACTTAAACTACACATTTCAATCTTGGTGACAAGTCAAAACAAAAATAACCTTTCACTCATTCATGTAACAAGTATTTGCTGAATGCTTCCTATGTACCTGGACCCAACAATAAAAAGTCAGTGCCCCAATACCTTCTGTTAGGAAGACAGGCATTCTATAATCATACAAATGCAAACTCAGAAATTGTGGTAGGCACTATGATGGCGTTCCCATAGACTGCAACAACCTAATTTAAAATTTCTTTCCCTGGCTGGTGTGAACTGAAAGGTCACTGGTTCGATTCCCAGTCAGGGCACACATCTGGGATGCTGGCCAGGTCCCCAGTAGGGGGTGCACAAGAGGCAACCACACATTGATGTTTCTCTCCCTTTCTTTCTCCCTTCCCCTTTGTCTAAAAATAAATAAATTCCTTAAAAAATTTTCTGCAGAAGTAACCCGTGAACTGAAACCCGAAGAATTAACAGGAAGTAAGCCAAATGAAAAACAGAGTTAAAAAAGTTCCAGGCAATAGACTCATAAATATATCCAACAGGAATGTGTACGTATGTGCACCAGCAGACGTGTCCAAGTATGTTCCCACTAGTGTCGCTCATAGTAGGAAACACGGGATATAAAGCAAATGTCAGCGGAGCAGACCCTGGCATAGCCCTGCGAAGAAACGCTACACAGCAACAACAATGGATCAGGTGCTGCCACGTGCTGCGCCGACTGGACGACTCCACTTCTGCCAAGTTCAAAACCAGATAAAACTAATCTGCGAAGTAAGGAGTTAGAACAGTGATTATCTTGGTGGGTCACAGTAGAGATAACTGAGAAGAAACAGAAAATCTTCTGGACAGCTAGCAGTAATGCTCTACGCCTCGACCTGGTGGTAGGCGTGAGTGTGTTCACTGTAACAGTTCATCAAGTTGTACATTTGGTGGGTTCTAACCCAGGATCTCAGTTTGAAAAACAGCTGGGTTTCGACTGTGCCATCCAAAAGAAATAGCTATTCTACCCAGCTCTGTATCAATCCCACACAACTCTGCAAAAGCTACCACCAATTTGATAATTGGACTTTCTACCCTGTTCTCCAAGAAAATGATGAAATTGTTAAACAGCAGGCCAAGGACACAACTGGTGCTGACCAAGGACAGACCGCTAATGAGCACTCACGTAACTATACGATGCGTCCTGCCTGTACTTCGCATGTGGGCTACAGGGGAGTGACAGCCTGTGTTGAATGCACTTCGGTACGGCCTCCAACAGACCACAGCACTCCTGTGGTCTGGTGGGGAGAAGAGTGAAACACAGCCCATACTAGACAGCTACTGCCAAGGGCTAGTTTATGTGAGTGAGTGCACTTTGTATATGGAGAGTTGTATTATGAAGATGATAATAAATTGAGGAGGATATTTTAATAAGCATAAAATACATAAAATACCTAACGTTTAAGCCAGTAACTTAAGTAAGAACTATTTTGTTTTCTATTTCTTCTTTTCTCTGTTATGTCAAAACCATCCAGGACTTTAAAGGGCACATAAATTCTTTCAGGCGGAACGGAAGGAGTAAGTAAAAAGCGTCCGACTGACCAGAGAGTCGATGCGCTCCGATGCCCAGTTCACTCTCAGACGTCGGACCGGTCCAGCAGCTGTGAGATGCACTCCATGGTGAGGTGAGTGCTGTGCTTGTGTTACATGATGTTACAGAGGAAAAACAATGGCATACACTTGCAAAATCTATTTTAGTAGAAAAGGATAGACAGCAAATACTTACTTAAAAACTCAAGCAAATTTAAATTTGCTTGTCACCGGGAAAAATATAACACGCAATTTTTAAAGTTCTACCTCCTTTTGGCGCTCCGATCGCAATGCCAACCCCAACCGCACTAGTCCGTTCCACTCTACGCAAATGAGCAGAATTGCGCTGATTCAGATTTACCAGTGCAGAATTTTTTTAAATGTTCACACTAGAAACAAAGAGAAGCAATACTATTTAAACTGCTAACCATTATACTGGGCTCATATTTTTTCAGCTTTTGAACATCTGAAAAAGTCTTTACAGCATCTTCATTTGTGGCTGGGGACAGAATCCTACATGAACAGTTTTTTTCCCTTCCTTTCAGAATTCAAGGATGCTGCTCCATGTCCCCTTGCTTGGATTGTTTCTGAAGAAAAGTCTACCTCATTTGTATGTTCTTTCTTCTCTACGTATATTTTACTTCTTGGGCTGTTTTTAAGATTTTTTTTCTGTATCACTGGTTTGAAGCAACTTGATTATGTATTTGTAGTTTACTTCATGTGTCTTCTGCTTGGGCTCATTTATCTTCTTGGGTCTGTGCGTTTATGGTTTCCATCAAATTTGGAAAACTGACAGCTGTTATTTGTTCTAATATTTTTCTGTGCCATTACCTAACTTCAAGTGTTCCAACGATACGTATATATGGGGCCATGTGAACTTGTCCCCAGCCCACGGATGCTCTATCTATCTATCTATCTATCTATCTATCTATTTATTGATTTCAGAGCTTTTGTGTTTCCATTGTATTCTTCAAAGTCACCAAACATTTAACCTGCAGTGTCTGTTCTACTGATCCCTGTCGCTGTGTTCTTTCTTCTACTACAGATATTGTTCTTATCATCTGCACAAGTTTAATTTGGGTCTTTCATGTTTTTCATGTCTCTCCCTAATATGCTTCTTTCCTCTACTTCTTGAACATATGGAGCCACTTACAATAGCTGTGTTAACGTCTCTGTAGCAATTTTAGCATCTGTTTCTACAGACTGACTTTTCCTCTCATTTGGGGTGTATTTTCTCGCTTCTCTGCATGCATGGTAACTTTGGGCGGGTGGGACAGATGCACTGACTGCAGTCCAGGCCACCAGAGCACATGACTCTGCTGCACGGTGTTCCTGCGACTATCAGCACCAACAGGGAAAGCATGTGCGTTAGCAGCGGCTCTGCCCACAGCCTGTCCATGCTCTGCGAGGCTCCCATCAGTCCATGCAGTCTTCCTCTCGAAGTGCAGCTCGTGAGGCTTTCCCCCTCGTTGCAGAGGGTCTGTCACTGAATTCACTTTGTGCAGAGAAGAGGAAAGAATCTGATATACTGACTGTTCCTCACTGAAGCCACGACAAACCCCATCTCAGTATTTAACTGTTATCTTCTGATTGAAAATAGAAAAAAAAGAGGAATGGGGGAAAGGGCAACAGAAATTACACTGTGCTGATAAAAAGACTTTAAATTCTAGTCAGTTAAAACCCACGTTAAAGGTCAAGTGACGGTTCAAAGGAAATTAGCACATGGAGTCTGACTGAGACAACGCGGATATGAGCTGAATCTCGTTATTAGCCTCGGTAACACAGGACAACAATCCTCAACAAAATGAGAGTCCCCACTGGCTAGGCATGCTCTGTCAAGCATGACTAGGTGAAAGTCTAAAGAAATGGGCTTTCTCCACACTCCCACGACAAGGAAGAAAGCTCCTACTTTGATGGAAAAGCAGCTCCTCTTCCCAGCTGGTGTCGTATTTTCCTGCTTCTTTGCATGCGTGGTAATTTATCTTTTCATTTATTGATTTAAGAGAGAGAACCACTGACTTGTTGTTCCACTTAGTTATGCATTCACAACGATTTCTGTATGTGCCCTTACTGGGGATGGAACCCTCAACCTTGGTGTATCAGGGTGATACGCTACCCACAGTCCCCAACCTTTTTGCACCAGGGACTGGTTTCATGGAAGACAGGTTTTCCATGGACAGGGAGGTGGGGGCGGGGGTGGAGACAGAAAGTGGAACTCAGGTGGTAATGCAAGCTCACCTGCCCCTTAACTCCTGCTGTACGCTCAGTTCCTAGCAGGCCCTGAACCGTGGCCTCAGGGTTAGGGAACCCTGCTCTAACCAACTGAGCTACTGGACCAGGGCATGCATGGTAATTTTTAATTGAATGTCAGACACTGTGAATGTTACAGAGTTGAATACTGGATATACATGAGGTCTGTCCAGGAAGAGTCCAGCCATTGCTAATATAAGAACGGTTTATGTGACATTAATGTAACGTAGCAGACAAGGAGGGTGGACTGGAATGTGCACGTGTGAACAACGATGACTTTATTGTACTAGTCAGTGGGAGTGGTAGACGTCACTGAATGAGCATGTGCACTGTGTGGCCACCACATACAAAATGACTGAGCGAGTAGAGCAATGAATCTGCATCCAATTTTGCATTAAGCTTGAATGTTCCTCCGTGGAAACTATTTGGATGATTCAGAAGGCTGTAGCCATGGGCAACTGGTGACTGGCAGCTTCATCGTGACATATGCCTGCTCATGCATCACGTCTCATGCAGAGATTTTTGGTGAAACACCAAATCACCCAGGTGATTCAGCCCCCTCACAGCCCAGATCTGGCACCTTGCAACTTCTGGATTTTCCAAAACTAAATCACCTTTGAAAGGAAAGAGGTTTCAGGCTGTTGATGAGATTCAAGAAAATACGACAGGGCACCTGATGGCAATTGTGTGAGGTCCAAGGTGCCTACTTTAGAGGGGACTGAGGCACATTGTCCTGTGTACAATGTTTCTTGTATCTTCTTCAATAAATGTCTCTATTTTTCATATTACATGGCTGAACAATTCTCGACAGACCTCATGTGTACATATATTTTTAGTATTCTTATATTCTTACACTTTGTTCTGGGATGAAGTTATTTGGAAACAGTTTGATCCCTTTGGGTCTTGCTTTAACATGTCAGGCAGGACCAGGGAAGCATCCCATCGAAGGCTCCTCTGCCTCATTACTGAAGCAATTATACCCTTCTGGGAATTCAACCCAATTCCCCACGTATTACAAGACTGCTCCCTGCTCCACCCTGAGTGGTTAGAACATAAACTATTTCCTGCTCTTTGTGAACTCTAGGAATTTTTCTGACAGCTCCTTTTTTGGTGGTTCTCTCCCTGCTTCCAGTAGCTTCCTCACACAGTGAACTGATCAGCATGTGGCTGAGGTCTCCAGGAAAACCCGCTACACGTCTCTGCAGCTATCTCCTCTCTGGTGCCTTGAGAATTCCAGCTGCCCGAACTCCCCCAAAGTCCCCTCTGACTCCTCAACTCTGGGAGACTGCCAGGCTTCGTTTGGGTTCATCCCCGGGCCGCCTACTGTTCCACGTCTGCAAAATTTCCTATATTTTGTTTGTTGTCTTTTAAGGTAGGAAGGTAAGTTCAGTTACACCATCATGGTCAGAAGCGAACATCCTGTTATAGTCTGGTGCTGTATTTTGTTTGAATATTTTATAGGACAATTTAGAACATCTGATAGATCTTAAATCATGTCATAAAAAGTCTCCCAGTGGAGTTTCACTGTTCATGAGAGAAATTTCGCCTTCACCTTCTATTTCCTCATAGCAGAGTTCCGTGGTGAAGACCGGAAGCACGTGGGAGCCACTGGTTGGCCTGTTCTCTTAGGCTAGCGCTGCCGCCCAGACCAGCGTGGGCGAGGGAGGGCACTTTCTGAGCACTGATATCTAAGTTGACACTTAAGATACATGCACTACTGATGAACATTCCAAAATTTATTTACAAAACGAAAGTGAATTCTTGCAACCCTCACATAAAGGGATATACAAGTCTAAATTTCATCATTTCTGTGCAGAAAAAGTCAACTACATGAAGTCACTTTGGTCAACTTGAAAATTTTGGTTAAAAAGAGGACACTACAACTCATCTGAAGGCAATCAGCAGGACGGGCAGCACTTGGCAATTATATAAAATGGAACAACTATGCACACTGCTCGTCACCACTGTCTACGACACTTGTCAGCCAAAATTCTGGAGGCTGACGTTTAACTTGGCCCACCCTAAATCAAACCGTGGTTCCCTCTACTACATTCCTGGCTGTGGCAAAAACACAGTAAGTTTAAGAGCTCCCTCATTAGGACATGCTATCATTTCCACTCTTCACTTCAGCCTTCCATCGACACCCCTTTCTGTTCATCAATGCCCCACACCCCCAAACAACAGCCACCCTCACAACAGCAGTTACAATGGAGAAAATCAAACAGTAAGACCATGCCATTGGAGCCCTTGCTTCACCTCTCCAAGCCTCGGCTGCCACACGTGACCACAGAGTTAACTGGAATACAGCAGGTCCAGTGCCACGTCCGCTGCACTGCACACTGAGATGCTCCAGGACGTGTCGACCAAGTCCCAGGACAGCTGAGGGGTATTTTAAATGGGAGGAAACATAGAGACACTCAACTCACGTTGGCCACTGCCCAAACTAGGGGCCAGATATGTTCCAAGTCTGCACATCAGAGTGCAGTACAGCCTTGGTGGACATAATGTCTTTCTGAGGCTGGGTTTGCAGTGGCTTCTGGGAGAAATCGGTGTGGAGCAGGAAATGAGGGTGGCATTGTCCAATCGGATTCCCAGATTGAAAAGCTGTCCAATGCTCAACAGACACATATATTGCATTAGTAGATAACTGTGGTTATTTACAAAGGAAACAAATTATGTTCAACTTACTGCATTTGCATCGGATTTCTCAAACAGCTACTAACGTTGCTAGGACAGCTCTCTCTCTTGTTCGGACCTATGTTAACACACAGAGCTGCGGCCTAGGGCTGCTGTGAGAAACTTCCGGAGCCCCAGAGACGCTGTGCGGCCAGGAAGTTTAGGAGCCTCGCTGAAGGCTGTGACTAGCAGAGAAGGCTGCCAGCGAATGGCACTAGTATTTCACTATCATTGCTACTTTACAGTGTGCAGTGTCACAGACAAGGCAGGATGCTTATGATTCTGTGACAACGGTCTCCAGAATTTTGTCCTATAGTTTCACGGCTCCTATTTCCAGGATAAAGGGAAAAAGTGGGTAGACACACTCAGATGGACAACCCAGAATAACCCATGACTAGAGTTAAGGGATATGGCCTCAAAAGGGCACACTTTGGGTTCGGATCTGACTCAACTCGCAGTGCCTGGAAAGCCTGGAAATATTCTTACCACCTGCCAGATAAAGGTAAGGAATGCTTATCATGGGATACCCCAGGGAGCAAAAGCTCCAGTTTTAAGAGAAACTTACACACCCTACATTCCCATCTTTTAAATAGGTGATCAAATCATCCTCCATTTCCCACGTGGTGACTTTCTCTTTAATTATTCATTATTTAATAATTAAAAAGTAGGAAATGGGTTGAAAAGTGAGACAGCTTGTGAATTTAACATATGTGTGTGTCTGACTGGCTAGCTGGCCTTTTCATGTCTACAACTACACACGGAATAAGAAAACAGAGTCCTCCAGAAAGCCAGTGGGTGTCTTCTCCAGGCCGTGATAACTCGCCAACCGCTGACCTGCCACTGACCAGGGCCCAGACCCAGCGCACCGCTGTAGAGGACCCGCTGCTGCGCTGGGCCTGCCGCAGAGGCATCACGTTTGCAGTCTACATGGACTCATTATATTTTTAAATAATTATATATTTTAAAAAGGGCACCATATGAAAACAGAAGGGTTTTTAAATAACTAAATGCAATAAATCAATAATAAAATTATTTTCTACTTAAAGTAATTTTAGAACAAATTGTTAATGGTATTTATACAAGTCATAAATAACATTCATCATTTTTAATTAGTATTTCAGAAAGACCTTCATGATGTGGTTATAGCCATTTCCATTAGTATTTTCATAAACAAGTCCAAACAATATATATGTATTTTATTTCAGCAGCTCAAACAGTAATTCTTTAAAAGAGAAAATAAATTTTATAGAAAAAAGTATCAACTTTCAAATACAGGACAGTACAGCCCTGGCTGGTGTGGCTCAGTAGATTGAGTGCTATCCTGTGAACCAACAGGTTGCAGGTTCAAATCCCAGGCAGGGCATGTGCCTGGGTTGCAACCCAGGTTCCTCGGCTGGGGGCTGGGGACGTGGGAGAGGCAACCAGATACAGGGCAGTGCATTTTTGTCAACTCTGTTGTCTACTGTAGGCTAGTCTTTCCCCCACGCACTTATTCCGTAACCACTTCTCCCACAAGTGTGAGTAAAATACCGTAGTGGCACGAGGGATCAGGGGACCCAACACGGCCTCTCCTCCAGGAGCCTGCGTCCAGACAGACACCTGCTTGCGGTCCCAGCACGTGGCAGCACCACACGAAAGGGCTGCGGGGGCGTCAGCACCTGGTTCATGCCAGGCATTCAAGAAAACTTACTACTGGCCCCATAACAACACTAACAGCATTATCATTCTGGAAACGTGGTTATTTTCAACAAGATCTGCAAGCTAACGTTACCCCATTATCTACCATAGAAAGGCCTACAAAAACTTTGCTCGGAAATTATCATCCCAACCTCATTATATCGGAATCTCTGGGGGCTGAAGCCCAGCACAGTATTTGTAAAAAACCTCCCCAGGTGACTGTAATGATTAAGTCACAGTATCATGACTGAGTTAAGCTCAGAACCCTATCAGCCCAGACAGAGTCCTGAGGCTGCGTGAACGGGTACTCAGTCCTAAGAGGACCTGTGATCAGAGATTATTTTCACTGCATTTTCCCTTACACCTCATTTTTTTGGTATGTGCTAATAACACGAAGGATAGGATTTCATGGTGGGTATCTTATGGCACTTCTGGCATAAGCCAAAATTATTCGGTGACTGCCAATCCTCAACAGGAAGTGCTGCCCAGCACGTCTAATTTTGTAAATTTTGACTTTTTAGAGCTGCGCAGCTAGAGCCCGAGGCCTGGTAGTCACTTTCACCGACTTTCAAGAAAAGCAGCCACACACAAGCATGTAGAGACCAACAAGACCGGCATATAGAGAGCGCTGGGCTTGGGACACAGGCGCAGTTCTACAGAACGAAAGAAAGACTGGAGAGGGGTGGGGTGGGCGGGGCAGGCTCTCCTGAAGGAGAAAGAAACTAACAGGCTTGCCCTGGAAAGGAGGGGGCGCTACAAGGAACAGCGTGACGAAGGCTGGGGAGCACTGAGGAAGCAGCGGAACTCCCTTAAAGGGGGTCGACACTGGCAAACAGGGCAGGGCCAAACTACAGGGAGCCTGATGAACAGCCGAGATCGGCACTTACTCTTCCTGGGAAACGGGGTGATACTTCCTTTCAGCGCCAAAAACGCGTGGGGAGACTCTTCCGGTAGACGCACTGAAACTCCAGGGGCGGGGCTGCTGCAGACAAGGCGAACAGCTCGGTGTGGTGCGGGCACAGCCCCCGGACACAGCAGGCCCTTTAGAAACGCGAAGGCTTTCAAAGCGAACACTCCACAGCACAGCACACGCTGTGGCATGATTCCAGGCGGAGTGTCAAGTTAATTTTATACCTCAAATGGCTTATAAAAAGTCTGTGAGCTCTTAAACATTAATATTTTAAGTATTGCTGTAAAGTTTATAACAGGAAAGCTAAGAGTACACCCCAGAGATTACACATCTTTTGATGCTAGCTTTAGAGAGGCAATATTCAAATTTTTTTTCTCCCAAAAGAACTACTAACATAGTGTAAGTCTAGTGAAATAAGCAGAATTAACGAATAGTTAAGAAAGTATTTTTGATATACTTTTTCCTTAAAATGTATGTTAATGTCAAAATGGCTGGCTTAGGGATTGTTTAAAAAACGGTTTTCTGGCATAAAAGGAGGCTGCTGGAGGTTTGGAAGTATCATCACCCTTAGGTTCCCGGCCTCGGAGCGAAGCACAGCGAAGCCCCAAGAGCCCTAGAGAATGCACGCTTTGTGGCCAGAAATCTGGTTTCCTGTCGTTACCAGTGACCACGACGGAAGAGACATGTAGAATTTGGACAAACGAGAAAACCAAGCACTGTCACGGAAAACAAGCAGCTGAAGCACTTTCCCCGGAAATTTTAACCTAGGAATACGTTGGTGTAAGAACTGCGCTGGTCACGTGACAAACACGCTGCGCAAATGGACGCCGGCGCGTTGCGTGCGCGCCTACGTAAGCACGAGGACGACGCGCTGCGGCGCATGCGGCCAGGCGGGACCGCGTCGTTGATGCTCGTGTCGGAGGGCACGGCCACCCGTGGGCTCGGTGCGCCCCAGCACACGCGCAAGGAGGGCGCTCTGGGGAACACAGGCGCGTTCCGAACGAGCCGAAGCGCACTTAGCCGACACGGCCCAGGCCATGGAGGACGCTCGGGCGTGCAGCTGGCCTCTTGGTTTTGAGTGTCGCGCATTCCCCGCGACCACCCAGGCCGCGAGGACCCGGCTGCTCGCGCGCGCGATGCACGTGCTTCCCTCGAGCGGACCACCGAAGCCGGCTGCGGGCCGCGAAGGGCCCCGGAGGCTACGGGCAACGGCTGCAGGTCGCCGCCGCGGCGGGCCCGGGACCACGTCCGTTCGAGATCGGAAGAGACGCGGCGCAGGCCCTCCGGTGGGCCTGCGGGACGCGGCACGCACGGCAGCGGCGTCCCCTGGAAAGGGGGCTTTTCCAGAAGCCCCGGCGCAGCCCCTACTCGAGGCAGAGGCGGATCCCGGCGCCGGCGGAAACCTGCGAGCGGGGGCGCGAGTCGAGGACAAAAGCGGGCTTGGCGGGCAAGGGTCGGCGGGCACTTACAGAGCACGGCCACGGCCCCGGACTCGAAGAGCAGGCATTCCTCCTTGTGCCGCGTCTCCACCAGCAGGCTGACGGGCGGCGGGTCCAGCTTGTGGTGCACGCGGAAGCCCTTGCTGAACGCCATCCCGGCGCGGGCCGGCCCTGTGGGAGCGAGCAGAGCAGATGCGGCCCCGCGCGCCCGGCGTCCGGGGCCTGCCCGTGGCCGGGCGGGGGCGGGCAGCCGCGCTCGCGGGCCGAGCGGCTGGTTCCGGGAGGCGCGCCGCCCCCTCGTCTCCCCGGAGGGCGAGCGGGAGGGGGCTGTCGACCGCCCCACGCCCCGGGCGCGGCGTGTTTACACACGGAACCTCTCAGCCCGCCGTCCGCTTCCCCCTTCGGGGTCGCCGCTGCGTGCAAAGGGAGCCCACTCGGGAACCCGACGCCCGTCCTCCGGGGCCAAGGCCGGGTGCGGAGGGGGGAGGGGACCCTCCGCCGCCCTGACCCGGGTCACGGCCCGGGACACGGACCTGACCTGGGCTCCGGGGAAGGCGGCTCCCCCTAGGGGGCCGGAGGCAGGCGCCGAGCAGCCCGGGGCGCCCACGACGCCCGGACCGCCCAGGGTCCAGTACCGCGGGCGGCTGACAGCCGCTGTCACCACAGCCTCCGCCCGGCGGTGCAATGCGCCCCGCGGTCCCCTTCAGCCCGCCTGCCCGTGCCCCAGGCAGCCCGCGGCGCCCTCACCGCTCCGCCCGGCTGCGACCGCAGACACTACCTCTGGAGGCGGACACTCGAGCACCCGGCTGCCCGTAGGTCTGGCTGCGGCCGCGCCCGCCCCCCGCCGGCTGGCTCACCTTTACCTCCGGCTCCTCCTCCTCTTCCCTCAGCCACAGCCGCCGAAAGCGTCACTTCCGCTCCAGCAGGCCCGTCTCTTCCGCATTGCACCGCCGCAACGGCCGGAAAACCCACCCCTCCCGGGGAGGGGGCGGGGTGCCAGGGGGAGGCCCCGCCTCCTCAGAGCGTCCTGCCGGCCAGACGCTGGTGGAGTGCCGACGGCTCGGTGCACAGCGGGCGATCTGTCTCATGGCCGCAGCTGCAGGTCCCGCCGCTGTGGGTGCTGGGGACCGAGGAGAGTCCTCCCTGGCCCCGCGCGTGGGTCCCTCAGAGCTCAGGGAGGGGCTCTGGGGAAGAGCTTGGCGGGCGGGGTATGGATCCGAGGGATGGGGGCGGGATGTCAGGACCCCCCCCCCCCCCATTCGGGCGAGGGTTGGGGCGGGGCCTGGAGAGCTGCTGTCCATGGTGTCATTCTGAGCGTCCGGGCCCGCGGCCGAAAGGAAAATTCGTGCCTCCTTTGAACAGCCCTGGGGTTGCTTCCTTGTCTGGGGTGTCCTGGGGCTCTCGGGAGCGCTCTAGAAAAGCGTGCTCATCCGGACGCTGGGTGGTGACTGGGAAGTCACCAACCCCCGATCCGTCCGAGGGCCAGGCGGCTGCTGTTGTCACTTTAATGGCCACAGCCTCTGCCAGCTGTGGAATCCGGTGACTGAAGGCACCCAGACCCTTCTTCTTGTCCTCATTTCTCAACATCTCCCTGGCTGTAGCGCGGTCCCACGGAGTTCTCACTCTGTTAGTAGCTCTAAGCATGGAAATGAAGTCAAAACCAGCAGACTCCACAGGAATCGAAAACCTCAAGGCCCCAGCGCTCCGAGAAACCGTTTCCACTTGCCTTTGCTTTTTCTTCTTCCCCTTAGTGCTTTTATGGTAACAGCAGAAGCAGAATTTAAATTCTGCGTCGTGCACAAAATCATTTCCCCCTGCAGGCCCTGTCATGTGGCTTGATTAACCGTTCCTCATCCATTTTAGAGAAGCTGGACCCACCCTGGTTTTGGCTACTAAAGAAAGAGGCCGTCATTCATTAGAAAAGAGGCCACTTCTTTTCCAGGATACATGCAGACTCGCGGGTGCCGTTCTGAGAACTGAAGGGCATTTCTCTCGCTCAGCCCTATCTCCCAAGAAAAATTGTTTGCTCTTGGTAGTGGTTACTGACAGCAGCCTCAGGATTAAACTCGTATTAAGATAATCCTCTGGTCCATGATTGCTTATTTTTCTTTCCAGAAGACTCCATTTCCATCAGATTGCATTGGACAGAGAAAACTACATGCGAGTGGGTGAGAATGGAATTTTCTTATTTCTTCCACTTAAACGGAAAGGGGTGGAGGGTAAGCAGGACTCATTCCTGGAGTTGTCAGAAGGTCATGGCTTTTCCAAATCCTTTCACAACTGATCATTTTCTCATGAAATAAGCACAAGCCCAAGGTTTGAGAACATAAGGGCCACTTTTATTAGTGACTTGAATACTGTTACTTTTTTTTTTTTGGTTCATTTATTTATACTTCCTTGTTCATTACACTTGAAAATTGCTGGACACGTTTTCAGGACACGTTAAGTGGCACAGGCACGCTTCGGTGTGAGCTCTAAGGGCCTCCAGAGATGGGTCGACTCTTTGAAACAGCCCCAGGCGGGTGTTACAGAAGGCAGCTCCAATAGCTTCAATGAATTTAAAGCAAACACCCTGATCTACATGTGTTGATTTTTAACCAAATTGTTTCTCTCTCCTATAGGCAAATTCCATCGGGTTGAAACATGAAATTGCCATTTCTATAGGTCAGAAATAGCCCAATCTAATAATACGTCCCCACTAAACTACAGCTAGGATTCACTAATTTAGAAATGATTATCCCCACCAATGACATAAATTAACTGTGCCACGTTACAGGGCTGGATTTTGACAGATGTTTGCCATGTCTGCCTTTCCCTTGCAGCCTGTATTTCCTTATCTATTCTGAAATGCTAGAAAATGTTTGGTGAATTGAAGTTAACAGTCTGATACAATTATCATCAATGAACAGCTTTCCTCAGGTTATACAAGCTACAGCTAATTTTTAGATCAGGATCCGCAGGTGTCTTAGTAAGTATACAGAAAGGGATGGCTCCTCGTTGGAGTTGCAGGGTGTTCCCTCTTCAGGCCGGCACCTGCACTTGGTCCCTAAGCAGCAGGCATCTGTAAGCTTTTGTGGTCGATGTTCTTGTAAAGTAGCTTACAGAGGCTTGTCAAATCCTTTATGGTTTACCACGTGGCTTGACTCTTCAAGTATTAGATACAGGGGTATTTTCCTACAGATCTTTGTACCTGGACCACAGCATGTGTCCTGAGACACGGCGCTAGTCATTGTCACTGTGCTGCACGAGCAACCCTCCAAGCCCGTGCTGGAGTTGGGGCCAAGAGGGCCAGGGGAAGGCCAGGACAAACCGCCAGGCCTGGGACCTGAGCAGGCCACGCGGAGCCCAGCAATACCAACCCATAGGGTCATTTCTAGCCTGTCTGCTTTTGCTGGGCAGTTGAGGCCGCCCCCAGGAGCTGTGCACCCAATCCCCACAGGCAGTTCTAATCCTGGAGGGCGACCGACCCCCAGAGTTGATGGCCTTTTGATGCTTGAGGCCTCTCGATTCAGGCATTTCTCACTCCATGTAGAAATTCTGATTTTCCTCCTTTTCATTACCTACATCATGACCATAATGGTCTTTGTCCCCACCAGTGGCTGGCAACACTCCTTGACTGTTGGGTAACCCCAGGTTAGACAGGAGGAGTCCTCATAACCACGAAGAACCACTACCATAAGCAACTTCCATTTTCATGCTGTATTTTGCAGCTCTCTGACATTTGACTATTTTTAGGAGGGTTTCATGATTTCGAGGAAAATTAGCATTTAAAACAAAATTAGGCCTTTGTCAAAACTCATTGACTGTTTGTAAGTTATACTTCAATAAGCCTGGCTCTAAAAAAGTTAGGGAATTCCAGATTGGTCTGCTCTCATGAGGAAGGGGCCTGCTTCAAGCAGTCCTGGCCAGCTCCAGGTGATGAGGTTGTCCCTGCAGGGCGCTGCTCACGTGGACTGAAGCCCCTGAGAGATGTCCTGCGGGGTCCCTGTTCAGAGACCAGAAAGCAGTGTGTTCACACACCATCATGCTACTCAGGTCTCCCATGAGAGCCCTCGGTGGCACCGCGCCCTGCACCCTGGGAGCTGTGCTCCAGCAGTGGCTGGCTGGTGGGCATGCTGAGGCAGGGGTGCTCTGGAGACCTGGGACCCCTCAAAAGTGGGCCTTTGGGTGGAGGGCTCTGTCAGCCTCACTGAAACTCTTTGATCTGCACCCACGTCTGAGACCATCTTGGATTCCTTCCCTCTCCCTCACACAGGTCACTCCTTCCTTACCCCATGCCTCAGACTGGCCCAGCCCACTCCTGGCTCCCTCTCCTTTTCCCCAGTAGGACTTTCCCCCATAAACCTCTTGTGCACCTGACACCATCTCAGACCGCTACCCAGAGGGCTGGGCAAACAGCGGGCTATTTATCCTCCCACTCCTGCCTTCCTTTGGCTAGGGGCCACTCCTCAGAACCTTCGCTGGCGAACACCCCAGCCGGGCGCACTGGCCAAGCAAACCCTCAGGCAGAGCTGCTGGTGCTTGCCACCAGAGGCCATGGCTTTGCCAGGGACATGGGTGGGCGCCGTCACTTCACACAGCAGCAGCAACCGGTCTGACTGTGCTTTACGTTGTCTCGGTAGCTTCCCTTTCCAAAAACCTCCCTCCTATTTTGCAATTAACCCAGAAGCCTGCTCCAAGAGGAAAGAACCAAAGTCAGAACTTCAGGTGTGTTAAGTGTCAGCCTCTGAACTTCCCTCTCGACAGTTCCCTTCCTAGGAAAGGACATGCTCTGGCTACTTCGGAAACAGAACTTTCTGGTTGAGACATGAGAACCACCAGTTCCATGCTGAAGTCACTTCCCACCAAGGTCCTGGCGGCACGTCCAAACCCAGGGCCCACACACACGCTAAAGCTCACTGCGTTGGACTCAGCTGAGATGCTGTCACTAAGGTTAGTCGCCAGCAAATACAACGAAGGATCAAACTGAAAATTAATTTAATGCTTGGCTAAAGCTTAATTACATATAATTATCAAACAATACTCCTTAGTTTCCAAAAAGTTCCTCTTTTGAGTATCACAGATCAGAAGGCATGAACTTGAAAACAAGTTCTCTGAACACTTACAGCGTGGTACAGACGTTGGAGAAGACCGTGGATGCTGAATGCTTGGGTGTGTGGCACATCAGCAAGGCGTACTCTTTACTGCGTGTGTGACGCACACGTGGGCGTTCCAGTGTACAGACTACCAACGTCAAATGCATGCACTCGTAAGCTGGCCAGGGAGTGAAATTGTGAATGCGATGGGACAGTCAGCCCAAACCCCTGCAGTTGGACGGCACGTCTGATTTCCAAACACTAAAACTTCCCGCATGCTTTTAAAGACCTGTGTTGGGCACAGTGGAGTCCACGGGAGACCCACCGTGGACTACAACGCCCACCCGGGACAGAGGCGCACCGTGCGCCCAGGGACGAAGCCGGCACCCGCACACAGGGTTCAGGCAGCGCAGCGACAGCGACCGCTAACTGGGAGGGGACGCCGGGGATGCTGGGTCACTTGCCAGCCCTTTGTTCAACAGTGGAGCGCTGTTCCTAAGACAGTTTGCTACGGAGTAATTCTCTGCGGTTAAAAGACTTGCTCTGTAGATAAACAGCACAAATCGCCAGGGTGAAAGGACCTCCACGGTGGCACAGAGAGGCATGGTGACAACCGTGTGGACAGCACACACTGGTTACAGAGAACGGACCGGGAGGGGAAGTTGAGTAAGCACATAAAAGACTTCTGTAACCAAGTGTGACAGGCAGTAAGGAAAACATTCATCAACTTCCTGGAAATACCTGACCCCTTTCATTCCAGAGAACTCGCAGTTAAGGACACAGAATCGAATATTAATGTTCTTTGTATTAAAACAACAGCCATTTTACAGTTGAAGAAACTTTACATATATACAAATTTATACATTAGGAATGGCGTTAAAGCAAGTAGGCTCTTCAGTCTCACGGATCTACTTCCCCTCGATCAAGGACTTAACCTCCTTCACATTATGGCCGCTTGCGACAGACACAGCATGATCCAGAGCTCGGACACTTGCGAGGAGTCTCACTATCTGCTTTACGTTTTCCCTAAAAGAGAAAGCACCAGTGCAGCAGAGTCTCATTAATTAGTGCAAACGCCCTCAAGGGAAAATCTGTTACTAACTTTATGACCATTTTTGAGGTTCTGCAATCAATTTTTCCAAGTATACATTTTTAAAGGAAAACAGAGATAAGCTATACTATATTTTAAAAACTATATATATTTATTCACACAAAACAACAGTTTGTTTACGTGACTAGCCCAGAGACAGAGGACCCATTTTCAAAAACAAAAACACCCTAAAATTTCACTCAGATAAGCCGTTTTCACGAACGCCCAGAAAAGGAAAAAAGCGATCTCCTTCCAAAGCACTCCAGGGCCCTGGCGCTGAGACTGTGTCTGGCACACAGAGCCCACGTGTGGGCCTTTACTGCCCACCCCACAAGACCCAGCGTCACTTCCGCTCTTCAGAGCTCACGGTGAAGCCTAACCCGTGTCCTCATCCTCCTGGCAAAAGCCATTCTGCTCTCATTGAGCCACCATCCAATTCTGGCAAACGTCAGAACCCCACGCCCTGCTCAGACACGGGTCACCAGCCCGGCCCGGTGTTCCGGTTCAGGAGGGGGGCGGGCCCGAGAGCCTGCACCAGCAGCACAGATCCCAGGCACTGCAGGTGCTGTTGGTCAAGAACCGCACTGGGAACGGGGGGACAGCTTTCACCCCGGGTCCGAGTGGCTCGGGACAAACCGCACACAATGCCACACAGCTGCTGTGTCTGCCCCACGAAGCTCAGGGGAGCGCCTTTTGGGTACCTTGCTTTTAACTTATATCATAACAAATTTCCTCTTTAAAAAATAAGGTCCCGCCCTGGCTGCTGTAGCTCAGTGGATTGAGCACAGGCTGCGAACCAGAGTGTCGCCGGTTCGATTCCCAGTTAGGGCACATGCCTGGGTTGCGGGCCAAGTCCCCAGTGGGGGCCAAGTGAGAGGCAACCAGACATTGATGTTTCTCTCCCTCTCTTTCTCCCTCCCTTCCCCTCTGTCTAAAAATAAATAAATAAAATCTTAAAAAAAAAAAAAAAAAAAAAAAAAAAAAAAAAAAAAAAAAAAAGAAATATCACTCTTAAAAAAAATAAAAAAAAAATAAGGTCCCTTTACATGGAAGAGGGGTAAGATTAATGGTGTGATTTTAATGAAAATGAAGCTATATAAAGAAGGCTATATGAAATGTAATGTTCAAAAAGAAAATTCTTTCCAATTGTAGTAGTTTTATTTACTTTTTATGCTAGAGATTTATCCCAAATGAATATAACATCCCAAATAGTGTCCACAAAAAGAAGTCGCAACCCATCCATTCTTTCCTTGCAGCCTTTGATAAAAAGTATGTAGAAGCTGCTCCCCAAAAGCCCTGAGGGACGCCCTGTGGTCTCTGACCCTCCATACACAGCACACACCTGGGGGGGAGGAGACGCTCAGGGCACTCTGGGTCCCACTGACTGGCTTTTCCAGGGCTTACATTCATATGAGTCTCCGAAGACCAAGACCCAGGGTGTTCTCAGAGCCTGAAATCTCCCCAACACTTCAAATGAGGAGACAGAAAACTATGACTCATTCATTCCCCTCAGGCCTGGTCCTTACCAGCAGTCTTTTCTTAATGCTTTTAAAAATATCCTATCGAAAAAGATTAGGTAAAACCACAAAGAGAAAATAATGTGTATTTTTGGTATGTTTACCAGTACTAAGTCAACGTACAGTTTAAACTAAAATATAAACATGCCTCTACTTAACATTTTCATAATACTGAATCTAACGACTAAGTAAGGACTAGATCACCATTTCATTAAATAATCACAAACAATTACCTGGCGTTCCTTCTTTCCACATCAGAGCACCCGATGCTCTTTCTGGAAGTTGTGTCTGCTAGGTGCACGAGGCACCGACAGAAGTTTTCCAACTGAGGGATGGTTCTTTCTCCTTTCAGGTTCATGAACCACTGCTTGGGGAAACAACTGATTACCTGCGGGGAAGGTGCGAAATGCGGAGTTGAAACAGAGTACGCGGCAGTGTCTAGATAATGGGTATCCTGCGCGTAACCGGAGGACTCACTGCTGGGCTTTATGCCAATTATTTTGAAGGGATATTCTTTTCAACCTACGTTAACTACATAGTTTTCCTTCATACACCTGAATGTTTACTTGAACACATGAGAGAGGTACTCAAAGCAAAAGACAAATAATTTGTCCAACATATTAAGGACATAATATTGACAACCAATTGCTTCATTTCTCAGTCTTCCGGAAAGCCCTCAATGAACCGACTCTCCCGCATCAGCCAATGCTGGATTCGAGAACAGGCCCGGTTCAACCACCACCTGCAGCACCGCCCCAGGCCAAGCGCACCACCCGCAGGTGCTGTGCGGGCAGTGCAGTGGGGTGGGCCCAGAGCATGGGGAGGAGAGCTGCATCCAGAGGGGCGGCAAGGGCAAGAGCCTAAGCAGGTGAAAGGGCCCGGTGGCAGGACAGACCCTCAGCGTGGGAGGGCAGCCCACGAAAGGGTGTCAGTCCAGTGTGCAGAGAACCCGGGGGCTCGGAGAAGTCCAGGGCTACGGCTGAGTGAGGGCCATGGAGTGCCAGAGAGCAAGACTGCGCTCCCCCGAAATGAGAGGACATGTCACAAGGTCACAGAAGTCAACATGAAGGGACTGCCACTCATGCAACCTGCCAAAGACGCAGAATCTGAATCTAATGAGACTGTCAGACAAACCTAAGCTGAGGGACTTTCGACAACGTAACTGGTCTATCGTCTTTAAAGACGTAATGAAGAGCAAGACAAGACTGAGGAACTAACCCTCCAGACCAGAGAGACCGAGGGACAACGAGGTGCAAGAGAAGGCCCGGGAGCCTGCTGCCCACCAGCACGGCTGTTGGCGTTGTCACTGACAGTCACGACGGAACTCGAGGCTGCGGTGACACAGAACGTGTCACCTCCAGGTGCCGATGCTGGAGTCAGGGAGAAGAGTGCCCATGTTCACAGGAAACAGGCAGGCAGTATCGGGGGGCTGGGGGGTGCCCTGTCAGAGAGGCCCTGACACGGTTTGGGAAAACCGCACTTGCAAACTTGTTTTAACTTTGTGATTGTTTTAGAAATATTTTTTTAAAAAGACCAAACTATGGAACTCATATACAAAGTAGAAAAAACAGTATTAAAAAAATCCTTTCTTTTCCCAGCCAGCATGGCTCCATGGGTTGGGCATTGTCCTGCAAACCGAAAGGCTGCAGGTTCAATTCCCTGTCAGGGGACAACCCTGAGTTTTGGGTTCCACCCCCAGTTGGGGCATGTGCAGGAGGCAGCCAACTGATGTCTCCTTCACAACTGTTTCTCTCCCTCTGTTTCTCCCTCTCTTCCCTCTCTGTCTGGAATCAATAAAAGAAAAAAAAAATTTTTTAAACATTTCTTAAATGAGAAATTATTTCTTTAGTAACAATGAAAAAAAGCACTTGTTCAACTGTTAAAAAAATTATTCTTAAATTAAAACTTTTATGAATGGCTATAAAAACACTGACACAGGTAGACGGACGGATGGATGGAAATATACACATACAACAGAGCCAATCTTGATGTAAAGGTTGTGGGTGCCCTGGCTGGTGTGGCTCAGTGGACTGAGCGCCAGCCTGCAAACCAAAGGGTCGCCGGTTCGATTCCCAGTCAGGTCCCCAGTGGGGGAGGAGTGCAGGAGGCAACCACACACTGCTGCCACCCCCCCGCCCCGTCTCTCTAAAGATAAAGAGGAAAGAAGGCCACATGGGCTGGAACCAGCTGGGTGGTCACAGTGCCCGCCAACCTCACACTAAGCCCAGTAATCACAGGGGTTTCCGTGAAGTCTCGAAATTCCCTTCAAACAAAGAAAACAATCCATTTTAACTTTTGTGCCTTGAAAACTCTAATATGTACCATTTAACTCACATTTTGGGCTTTCTTGATGCTGTCATCCCCACATTCCGAGTTCTGAAAAGCCATGAGAATGTATCTGTTTAACAAGCCATCTATGGCTAACTCCTGCAGGGTCTTGTTCGAGAAGATGCCGTTCCACTGGAGAAAATTCCCTAGTAGCTGGGGAGAGAGACAAACGGTGAAGGCCATGACCTGGTGCCTCCCGTCTCATCCTGCCTGACCCCAGCAGCCCTGCCTTTCCTCAGTCTCTCCAGTGTCACTTCCTCAGGGACAAAGGGGATCTTCGGTGGCTCACTGGTCGGGGTCTCTGTGCCCCTTGCCCACTGCTCCCCATGGCCTTAAACTTCTCCCTCCCCTGAGGCCACTGGTCCACTATGTCAACTCGGCTGGGCTACAGGCACCACAGAGGCTCTGCTTCCCTCTCACTCAGGGCTGTGCCCCCAAGACTCAGGAGAGTGCCTGGCATTCTGCTTTTTGAATAAACTGTTCGAAAGGTGCTCTGCTGACTAGCTTGGGCCAACTTTGGAACTCAGAATTCGTTTTCTCCTATGGAGACATCAAACCTGAATAAACTTTGGGAAAAAATTATTTTGCAAAATGGAGACTCTGTATATACACATATATCTACGCCTGTGAAGTTAAATACAAAAATACTTTTCAAAATATTACATATAACGCAGGCAAATCTGAAGCCTGTTAGATATGCTATGCATACACACCTTAACTGAAGACCAGAACTGCCGCTGGAAAAACAAGTAAGGCCCGGAGTTCTTATTTTCTAAGACGCTAAAAGAGAGACACACCACATTCAGATGGTTTACACAAATGCTTCCTAGGACAGAACATTTCTACAATAAAACAGGCAACAAAAGAATGAAGTAACTTCGAATTTTTTGAACTATAATCCGGAAGGTAGTAAGTTTGAAAAGCGGAAACTGATTCTGAGCACCGTTCACTCCGTTCTGCTGGAGGAGGCCGTCTCCCGCCGCGCTCGTCCCTGCGGGCTCTCAGTCTGCGGACGTGAGGCTCACGGTTCAAGCAACCGTCAGTTTCTCCAGAAAGTTGGCCCCCTCCGGAAGGTGACGGAGAGTTTCCCTCCTTCCCGCCCTGGGGAGCCACTTACTTTTTGGGGTACAAGGGCATGAACACATCGTCATCTAACGTCCTCCTCATCCTCAGCAAGAGCGCTTTCAGGTACGACTGAAGACAAAAGCAGACCACGCACCTAGTAAGGGCCGTGAAGGACTAAAAACCAGAACAGCGCAGCCGACGACAGGCCGTGTTCCGAGTCACAGAACCAAGAGCTCAGTCTGAGCCAGCGCTGTCTTCAAGCTTCCCGCTTCCCTCGTGGGAGCCCGAGGTCTCCGACGCCTACTGTCCCCGGGTGCCCCCAACAAGCACCAAGCAATGAAGCCACTGAGAAACCTCTCACCCCCCAGTCTACTCTGCAAAGGTGTGAGATCAGACATACCCTGGTTCTTCTCGAAATTATGTCACTGAAAACACAACGATAAAGAGCACTTTCCTACGTCTGAACAGCTCTTAAGAGTGTCCAATGAGGGACAATGGCAATTTGAAGTTTGGAAACTGATAAAAAAATGCTCAGTGGTTTTACACGCTATTTAAATGTTTCAGCACTTAACTCATCAATAATTACCCACTCTAGTAGTTTTACATTTTTGTTTTTCCTAAAAAACACAGTTCTTACAAAGATATTTGATTCGTCTGACTGAGAGTTAGAGGGTGTGTTAGAAAGGGTGAGAACAGAAACTGAGAGGTACCCTTCCATGGCACACTTCAAAATGGAAAACTGTAATCTCAAGTTGTGTACGTTTCAGGCTTATAAAGGACCAGGTGGCCCAAGCAGGCAAATTGGATTTTCCAGTTGACTTAGGCATAACCACTCATTCTCTCAGCTCCTGCTCACTTTCACAAAGACAGGGAGAACAAACACCTTTCATAGGTAATAACTGAATTACCTGTGTATTTTTGTTTTCTGCATTCACTACTGAGGGATATCCATCTACTAATTTTAATGTAATTCCAACCATTCTTGAAGTCTGTGTTGTAGAAAAAGGGTCCCACATGTTTTCTGCTATCACTGTTAAGAAAAAGGTAGAATGTGTCGAGATACAGTTAAATTGCAGTTGACCAAAATCTGATGCCAAGCAGTCTTCAACTTATAAATGCTGATTTCCCCCTCCCTCCAGAGTATAAGCCTTTGTCCAATTAACTGTGGGAATGTGGAAGAGGAGACAGATTCCTCTATTTCCTACTAATCGCTAAAAATAAAAATGGGGAAAAAGGATTCAATATCCTAACAAATACTGTCCCAACACCAAGAATTTCTAACTGAACTTCAAAACTTATTTTCACTACTTTAAATTGGTTCCTGTACCCCTGATTTCTAATCTTGTGAGAACTGATGGAAGCAATGATAAACTGCTCCCCAGAAAAGTGCACTGGGCCCCAAATCCACATTCTGCTTCCGGCAGTCGTTTGGGGTCTCCAGCACTCGGCGACCCCAGGCCCGCCCCAGGGCAGTCTTTAAGGCCTGGGCGAAGAGACGTGTATCTACCCGTGAGCCGCCTCTGGGCCGGGTGGTACCTTCACCATTTACAATGTAGTTTCTGTGGGAAAACACACTGTGGCAAAGGCCCCTGGAAGCGGCCCCTGGAGCCCACGTGCCCGAGTGTTTGGCTGGGAACCCACCGGTCAGCTTGGGGAGAAGCGCCTTCTCCACGACTGTGGGCAGCAGCGCCACGTCCACGTCGTCCTGCTCCTGCTCCCGCTCGTCACAGCCGTAGAAGAGCAGGGACTCGAACCACAGCATGCTCTCAAAGTCCCGACACTTGGCCTGCAGCGGAGGACAAAGGCCACCCCACACATCTGAGCAGCGGCTACCGCTGCTTCCACCATTAGGAGAGCAGTCGGCCCTGGGCCTAACCTTTGGCCGTAAACAAGGCGGAAGTGGACGGAACACAGGAGGACCCCCGTGCTCAGAAAGTACAGCACGGGCAGAGCAGGGCTGTGACCCCTGGCAGGAGGGAATGGAGCGAGGTGGCCAGCACCAGGAAGGCGGGGCAGGGGAGGCCGCAAGCCAAGGGGGACTCGCTGAGCTGGGGGAGGGGGCTAGGAGTCGCAGGGCTCACACCTGGTCCTGGGGGAGGAAACGCCAGCAGCACATGACCCCGCCACGCCCCCGCCGCGCTGGGGCTCTCCCCCAGGAAACCCACATGAGGTCTCACAGGACGGCAGGGTGCGCACCTCCCTCAGCCATCCCCAGGGCTTCGCCCTCGGCCACACCTTGTGCGGTTCACACGCTCAGCCCAGCCAACCCCACCCCCGCCCAGGGCCCCTCCCCGGTCAGCCCCTCTGAAACACGACCACTACACACACGCACCCGTAAACTCCAGTCTCCTCTCCCACGTCTGAGGCCAACAGGTTCGACTGATTCCACCTCCCAATCCACCAGGTTGTCTCACCCTCCCGGTTCCCGCTGCCCCCACCTTAGTGTCATTAGTTCAGGTCCTCATTTCATGCAACTCTAAGTTCTAGGACCAAAGGAGCGAGCTCTTCCTGTTCATTCCTGGTCACGGTGCAGTGCCACCATAAATAATTTTGGTGACTGAGAAGGGCACTGTATATAAATCGAAGAGCAACAGCCAGCTCCCCTGAGCTCTGTCAAAACAGACCCCAAACTACAGCCAGCTGTCACCGGTGTCCGTTACAACCCTGCGCCCGACACTCCCGGAAACGTCCTCCGCTTAAGCTCACAGCTCTAGCTGGGAGTTAGAACTACCCAGGCATCAGGCCACAGGCTTTCTCGCGGTGACAGAAGCCACCCACCTCAAGAGGAGTCCAGGTGAGAAGCTGCAGCCTTATGAGGGGGTTGAACAACTTCGGCAAGCAAAGGCCAATGTAAGCATCCTTGTAGGACGCGCAGTATTTTGAACGCCACGCTTCAAACTGCGATTTGATGCAGTCAATTGAACAGAAACTCTCCAGGACATCTTCAAAAACCTTGCTGGACTCTTTTGAAATGCGATCTAAAAACAACAAAACCCCAGAGAAGCAGAATTTAGCAGGCACTAGAAAAAACACAGCTTAGTTTTTCAGTGTTCCCTTTGTAGCTTGAGCATCGAAGAGACAGGCTCACTGACAAAGTGACAATTGTCAGTTGCAGTTTAAAAGAGAGGATAAACAGGTAAGTACAGGTTCCGATCCAAAGTGCAGCACTGTCCGGAACGGCCCCAGTATGCACCATGTCCTGTTGCACAGTTTGGTCAAAGAACACCTGTTCCCAACAGTTCAGTCAAAATTTCAGTCACCACGACGTGTCAGCTGTAATGAATGTGAAGTGCCAACTCTGCCACTGGCTCTTCCACCCGCTAATCACTGGGTCAATGACACAGGCACTTCACAGCCCGTGATCAATTATGTCTCTCCTTTCCTGGCCCGCTGCTGACTGCAGCAGCTGATACAGGCAGGAATCAGCGATTAGCATCCTGAGTGAAAGGGGATTCGGTGCCCCAGGTGACTTGGGGAAGGGCGATCTTTACAATGGAGAGACCTAGTGGGGGCAACATCCCCAAAATCAACCTTCTCGAAATCAATCTCAACATCGCCAACAGTGGGGCTAACACCTGTCATGTTGCTGTGCAGTAATTAATAGCACCTTGTACAAAGCATTCTTCCAAAAAAAAGTCAACCTCAGTCTAATCGAGGCTTCAGACCGAAATTCGTTTCAAGGAATCCGGTTAAGTAGAAGCTAACACCATGAGCAAACATAAATCTGGAATGCAGGACGCTCTGCACAAGCGGCCTGGTCTCTTGGCAAAGTGCGCATCTTAAACACACACCTAAGGAACAGGAGTGGTGTGCAAGGTGTTCGTGAACACGCGCTACTTCTCAATAAAAAGGTGCCACCACCAAACACAGGGCAGGACCTCGTGTAGACCCTGCTCTGGGAACACACAGAACCACCCACAAGAAGGGCATCAGAGTATCCTGTCACTGAGTGCAGACATGGTTGCGGGTCCCACCCCTGGTTGGCACACACGAGCAGCAACCACTGAAGACAACAATAAGCGGAACAAATCAACGTCTCTTTCTTCCTTCAGCTCCTCTTTCAAAAAAAGTTTAAAAATTTCTTGGTTAACTTCCTTAGGTGCAACAATGGTGTTGTGATTGGGCAGAAAGATATCCTTGTTTCTGGGAGACACACGGAAGTTTTCAGAGGCAAGTGTCGTGATGTGTGTAAGTCACTCGCACAGGGGCCGGCAAACACGCACATCCACATACACGGAGCTCAAGCCGCCTTGGCGAGACGGTGCTAAGAACTGAACCTGGGTGACAGGTACGTGGGTGATCACCATGTCATTCTTTCAAATTTTCTGTATGTTTAGCAATGTTCACTATAATAAGGGGAAGAAAAGTAGTTTCCCCAACTGAGTTCCAAAAGGCTTGCAGCCAACATAATTCCAAATGATTACAGCCAACGGTGGGAAATGAAGACTTCTATTTGGGGATTCTTCCGGAAACGCCCAGCACCTACCAGCACTAACTATTCCTCCTGGCTGACGTTATGCAGGGCCCCCAAATCAGGAGTCTCCCTCGGGTCACATGTCCCCACCAGCTCTGCCTTTCCAAGCCAGACAGCTGGCCTTGGGACCTGACAGACTTTCTGGCCACTTAAAATTCCACGACTCTGAAGAGTAGTGTCTGTTCTGATACAAGCACTGAAACGCCGCGTGGCAGGGTTAACACTCTGTGAGGGCTCGTCATGGTGTGGGGAGTAAAAACAGGCGCGAGTCTCCACGACGAGGACACAGGCGCCGGTCCCCACAGGAGCCACGGACCCTCACACTGCCCCATGGAAGCCGAACGACAACAGTATCACTTCCAAACGCACGTCTGACCTTTTTCCAGATTGAAATTGGTGATGTCTGTAGACGTTTCTTCATCGTCACTAGAAAGGCCTTCAAGGTGATCCGCCATCTTACCAGTCTGCTCTCTGGCTTGTCGCCGACGAGTCCTAGAGGACAAACACCGTGTTCCCCAACCAGATCCAGGGGACACCTTCTGCTCGGCCCCACGGGCAGTGGCCCCACCAGACCCACCTCCTGGCCTCCCGCTCTGCGATCCGGCGCTTCGCGTGCTCCTGACACAAGGCCCGGTCTCGCCCAAAGGAGTCGAGGTTCGGTGCCATCAGAGCTTTATCTGCAAGACAACACCGGCCCCAATTAACAGCCCCTCCACCGGTCTCAAGGAAAGAGTCTGCACAGAACAAGCCACAATGACAGACTGCTTGCTACCCCACAGCAGGGCCCGGCCTCAGCCGGCACCCGACCGCCTTCTAGTTTAGAGCGAGTCTCGGTGTCACCCTGTGCTCCCACCCAGAGGAGAAAAGTCAGCCAGGGCTCTCTGGAGATGCCACCGGACAGACCCCATCTTTATGTCTGAGGGTCAGAAGCTGATGCTATGGTGACGGCCACGTGAGTTAAAAAGCTACACTCCCTGTGCAAACGGAAAACAACAGATTACTTTGCAGAAGGCACGAAGCATCACATGCTGAATGATGTGGAATGACAGGAGAGAAGCCTGGGCAGGATGAGGAAACAGCTTTGTTGCAGGAGTTGAATGACTCATTCTTTTATTCTGACTGTGCTCTGTAGAAACTTACTCTCTATTACTGTTTTTGGAACAAGGGCAGACTGCGTGCAGACTGAACACTGTATCTGAATAGGACCAACTTAGGCTTTCTCAAACACTACTCTTTGAAAGCACAATTCTCTACTTATTTTTTACCTATTTTCCATCTTCCTTTTTTAACTTCCTGGGGCAATTTGTTAGCTTTAGCTTCCAACCTGCCTATTTAAATCTTCATTTCGGTCGCCCTATTTTCAGTTTCTAAGAGGTAGTTCCTGTTCTGAGGACATCCCTTCCCAACAGCACCCTCCACTGGTCTGGCCTGCCACCTGCACTGTCCCTGGGGCAATGTCCTGGCAGTTCTAGGGCCTGTGTTAGCTATCTCCTGTACAAAGGCCTGGCCAGCCTGGAAACAGAAGTGGGGGGCTGTCTCTGGAGCCCTGTCCATCAGATCATTGGGTCAAGGGTCTACTCTTTGTTGGGGGCCCCAAGGCTGTTTGTGCCCCTCCCTGGGTTCTCTCTGAAGCCACTCTCTTTCTCCAGGAAAGAGTCCACTCATCTCTTGCCTAAGGCAGGAGGAGGGGCAAGGGAACGCCTGTCTGTTCGCAAGCCCCCCCCCACCATTTCCACATGGTAGCGCCACACCATGAAGATACTCTGTCATACACTGGGTCCTCATCAACACCACGTACAGGTGAAACAAGGAGTACGGAAGCTCACTTCACTGCAAGCTGACCATGTGAGGATCTGTGGCACATGGACGGCAACGGGAAGTAAACCACCCAAGGGGCAGCAGGGGAAAATCACATATGAGATGAAAGAAAAGCTTTTGTACACATTCCCCCTAGAGACGTCACACCAGCAGCAACAGGGAAAAGGAAGGCAGTGTTAGCTCTCTGCACTGCAAGGTCTGACGGTCCTAGACCCTGCTGTTTTTAACACTGACTTCCTGACTGAGTTTTTCATCTGTATCCCAAAACAGCTCAGATGTTAAAGATGCCCCTGCTTTACCTCAAATGTGCATTCACAGCACGCCATGATGAATTTGTTAAAAAGCCCTAAACTATAAAAACAATCCCTGCCTCTTTAAGAGGTATCCTTCATGAAAGAAATATTTTAAAGAATATGCATTACTACAATAAATATTTAAAATGTTGCCATGCTTATGGATTTTTAAAAATCAATTGAGGGAGACAGGAGAGTGGACGGCCCCTTCCTCTCTGAGAGAGCCATATGCAGCAGCTGTGACTAGTGCTTACGAATCTAAAGAGATGAATTCCTGGCTTCCTTATTTCTTTACAAAAACATCAGAAATGGAATCAGTACTTGGGCTCCCCGTGTGCTTTCCCTCAAGTCTCTGGCAGTTAACGAGTACTTCCTGTAGAGCACTGTTTTTCACTGTCTCGTGACTTTTCAATTTCTTTCCAGCTCTCAGCTAATTAACATACGTCACCATTCAACTCTCACTTCTAACCCCAGGTAAGTAAGTAGCTCCAAATTATAAAGAACAGATTATAGGCAGAAGAAGGCATCTGATGAAAGGCACAGCTCACGCAAACCACTGGACTGAAAAGGAAATTACGTCCCTTTATCGGTGTGACGGCTGGTTACCTGCAACCTGCCTCGGAAATCTGGTTCTGGGTCAAATGTGATCCTGGAGGAACGCGCTCGCCGGCTAGGTGCCTAACACAGAACCCTCCCATTTAAACTTGGGGGAGAGCACTGAGGGGCCCGAGCCACCGCATGGCTCCCGAGTCTGACTTGGCTCTGTGCTGCCCTGACCCACCAGGCACCCAGGAGGCCGCTTTCTCAGGGATGCTACGTGACAAAGTGCTGTTTTCAGAAAGCCTACACCAAGGCCCTAGCACTTGGATGACCTGAGGTAGCTATTTAGTATGCAGGCGATGTGACACCATCCAAGAACTAGGAAGACTCTGGGGAAAGGACCAGGAAGCTGCACTTGAAATGACCGCCATGGGAACTGCCGCACACATGCATTTGAGAACTGCCCGCACAGGAGGCAGAGGGTGGCGACAGTGGCCCCACACCCCGCGCCGGGGAAGTCGCTGTTAGAGTGCCCCACGGCACGGAAGGGAATGGAAAAAACAGAATGAAGAAGCTGAAAACATCTGGTTAAACAATCTCCGCTAAACTATTTACTAAGAGGATTCCAGTTAATTGTGGTTTTCCATAACACACATCATAGTAAAGGAATATAAACTCAGTTTCTAAATCTTTACACTAACATTTCAAGAAATGCAGGTATCAACTGATCTACTAGAAAATCTAGTACCGCTTGTAAGACAAACTGCAAAATGCACAAAATTTTGCTTTCATCTAAAAGGCGAAACTCAAAACCCATCTGTCAGGTAAAAGAAAACTGCTCTGTCCCCCCACCCCCCAAACCTCCAGGTCCCTAAACTCGGAATCTCCCTGTGACCACCCACAGCGTTTGCGTCGGTGTCACCAACAGGATGGACACAGGGGTAGAAACCAGCCAGAGCCAAACAGACAGTGGTATCACGATAAAACACTGTGGCGTCTTTCCTAACTAACACTAAGAGTAAAAATGCGTCCAAAGAAGAGCAGGGCTGACAGCATGTTAGTGCAGGTTTCCGGGCCCCTTGGAGCTGTTCTCCGAAACAACCCAGGCTATAATGCTTAGATCTACTCAATACGAGAGCAAGGGAATCCCTTTATTTAAAAAAACAAGATGCTCTGAGATCTCTAATTTTCAATCAGACTGCACTAAGTAAACAAGGTTGTTTAATGAATAATAAAAACCTTCAAGATGGACTGACTTGAATGGCTTGAAAACTCCGAAGATTCATCTTTAATATCATCTTGTCGTCTTTGGACAAGGCGGGAAGCTCGCTGTTTGTACAGCTGATGCATTGCTGACTCAAGGTCATTAATCAGCGGCACCTGTGAAAATACAACGCACTCCGTAACACCAGACTCCGCAGCTGCTCACTCATCCGGGGGCTCCGCACTACTTCCAGATTTCTGAGAAAGTGCCCTCTACGGACAGAATAATCCTGAATTTGTGCCCCAGTGGGACACAAGTGGCAGTTCGCTTTTCCATGTTTAGGAAACGTCACTTCTTTTAACCCACACATGGAGCGATAATGTCCGGCGCCTAGTTACTGGAGCAAAAGTTTAGTTAGGAAACTTAACACGTCAATATCAGTAAAGAAATGTCAAGAGTTTTATTGCTTTTCTTTTGGAGTCAAGTTCTTGGCAGTCCTTTCAAATCCACTTTTCATTTTCCAGCAGCGTGACCTGCCTCGCAATTTTTGCGGCTCACAGCAAACGCGATGGCTCTGGGAGCGGGCAAGAACGGGGCTACGGACTGCCCGGTGCCGCACACGTCCTTGCTCTCCCACCGCCACGTCCCATCGCTGCTCTGCAGCCTCACTGCGCGTTTCAAGTGCAAACTGCAGCCTCCACACTAAAGAGGCAAGTGGAGTTTCTTGCTGCCACTAACCCGTTTGGACTCAAACTCAGAAAGCAGTTCTCTTCAAATGTTGGAATGTTTCCCTATTTTGTAATAAAATAAAACTCTTCACGTGGACGGCCATTTTAAGAAGCCAGCAAGTTTTCCCGGTCACTGCCCGTGACTCGGCGTTCACGTGGCTCACGCGGAAAACCAAAGCTTGCAGAACGAGGCCTAACTTAAGAGAAAAAAGCAGGAAACGCTCTCTGTTCATAACCTCATGCTATAGCCAAATGGGAGGGGACTTCCACGAACACTAACGATCGCCACACACACCTGAGGAAACCAGAAAGCCTGGTTTCCTGGTGGTCGGTGCAAACGGGGAATCCACTATTCAGTCGGGGGGCACTGGCAGCGAGCGTGGCAGCAGCGGCTGCAAGGGCAAACACAAAAGGCAGGTAGGACAGCACGGTGACTGCAATGAAAGCAACTGGACACGCCTGCGTGACTCCACTGCGAAAGGGGGGGGTGTTCACAGAAGGTCCAATAAGGCGTTACTTGTTCCCAAAGTGTCGCACTATGGGCAGCAGTGTCCCCAAACCTGCACTGATCATCCCCGACAGCTGAGTCCAGACACTGTCTCTAAAATCCATGACAGTCCACGTGTTACCCAGCCACTGCGGTGGCATCGTGGCCGCCACCCCCCGTGTCCTGTGTTCTGGACCACGCAGGCCCCCGGCTTGCAGCCCCAGGCACCTCAGTGCGCTCCTCCCGCCCTGGAGACTGTGAGCACCCCACTCCCTGAGCTGCGCTGGCAGAACTCACTCTGTCGATTTAGGGACAACTTTCGTAATGTGGTTGTCCTGCTTAGGTCATTGGAATGCCTCTAACGAAGCCCAGAGAATATTCTACGGAGGTTAAAAGCCCTAAAACACATTTTCAGCTCTCACTCATGTTTCGTAACAATGCTGATTTATCTCGAGGACACGTCGTGAATAATTTCTTGACCCTCTCCAAACTCAACACTGTGATCACTGACGTTATTTCACGGCCAAACACACGGAGAGGAGCACAAGACAGAGGTGCCACAGGGAACAAAGCATGGAAAGGTACGACAGCCTGCGAACGATTAAAAGGCTGAGTTCAAAACCACTGAAGACTTTTATAATAAAAGGTAAAAATCAAAGAAATGTTTATCTTTTCACGGTCTTACCCTGAAACAGTATTTTTATAGTAGAACTAGAAAGAATACTCAAATCTATCCAATTGCTCCTATTTCCCGGATGACAATTTATGACATTATTCACTCAGCAAGAGTCTCTTAAAATTGAATGTACTTGACAATGCCACAAGGAAATAAAATGCTCATTTGAAAGAGGGATTTGTCCACCTCTTTTAACTAAAATGCAGTCACTGCATGTCATCTAGGGTCTAAGACCCGTTGCAAAACCAGCCACCTAGTCGCTGAGACAGCGCCAGCACCACCAAAGCAGACTCCCCCCAGGACGGAGAAGCCGTGTGGGGACAAAGGACACTGCTGGTCACTGATAGAGCTGACCTTAAAACGGGTATGAAGTCAGACGCTGCGCGAACTAGGTGTCCTAAGTGGTCTCTCTAACCCTAACCGTGAATCTAGTGGGTCCCATCACTGCCATTATTTTTTACGAGTTCCGTTTGCAATTAGGAGCACGTAAGAACTTAACTGAAGTAAGTTCCAAAGCAAAGGCCAAAATACCTAGGGACAGCTCCCAGGGACAAACGTCACTTCCAAGTGTGGTTTAACACAAAGATCCTTTCTCTAGTCACAGGTTAGCTCCCGCTTTGCCCGCTGATCCAAGGGCAGCATCAGTTAGCAGCAGAGACACTACTTTCCACTGCCTGCGCAGGCGTCAGCCCGTGTCTCTCCCACCTCTGCACTGTGTGCCCTCAGCCACGGATCTGCCACAAGGGATACATCATAGCTCAGCTGCAGCTGCTTCTCCAGAAACCAAGCGGTAGAGACAAGAACATGAATAACCCTACAGAGGACCAGAGAGTGCTGCCCCAGGGTCTGACCACGGCCGGCTGGAACCAGGAAAGCCCATGGGGAAGACACAGTCTAGCAGGGTCCTTTGCCAGCCTATGGCTTTAGGGTATTGAAGTTATCAACAGAGAGAGTAACAAGTTACAGTACTCATGTGAACACACACGTGCTTACAATTTTACACCAACCCACAGAGCCAAAGTGAGGGGAGTCAGGACCTCTAATCCTGCATCATTTGCACGTTTAGAGACAGGATAGGCCAAGCACCACCACTTGAACTTTCTTAAACAAGGCTGCAAAACCCACGAGTGCTTATAAACCAAGTCATCAAACAATAACATTTATCCTAAAGAAGAAAAACCCACTCAGAGGTCACTTGAGAAAAAAGGGGTTTCTCTATGCAATAGCATAAATCACACTAAAAACACTAAACTTCATACCAAAAATCTGACTATCATACTGAAAAAAGAGAACATGGAAGAAATGAGACCTTAAAAGAAACAATGGCCAAAGGATGGTTTCTGGAACAGAAGCAGCGCAGGCTCACTTAGGTGAGAGCTACCAGCAGCCACAGGACCACTCTCATCTGGGGGACAAACTAGAAACAAAACTGTGCATCTTTACACACATTTGGAATTACTTGTATGAACAGTTCAAAGGTAAGTTCGACATGAACCCTAAAAAACAAACTTCCATCAGACGAAGCCCTCAGTCTACTGACCCCGGGCAGCCCCACGCCTACCATTCTGTTAAGGCGGGACTTGCCAGTGTTGCATTTCAATGTGCTGGGTTAGCTCTCCTCGATTTCCACAAAGGCAGCATGTGTGCCCCCAAGACACAAAGCCACTAAGAACGTGAAGGACAGAAGCACAACTCCCTGTCACTTCTCAGGTCGGACTGAGTGGGCACTTTCTGAGAGCTACAGAAATGACCTACGCAACGACATCTAGACCTCCCTCGTTTTGCCTTATCAAAGAGAGTAGTATCTTTGCATTCTTACCTTTTCACTGAAACACTCAAGCAAGTCTTGGACATACCCTCGCATTTCTTGCAAAAACTTATACCGTTCACCAGTACCCCCCGAAGACCCTTCCAGTCTTTCAATCGCCCTGGTAGAGTCCACGCGGCTTTGCAGGTGCTTCTCGCGCTGCTGCTGGTTTGCTTTGTGCGCCTCTTTCATGGCGTCCAACCTGGAGCACAGAAGGGCAAACAGAGTGCCTTTACCCCCTGGAGTCCGTGCACTCAGGACTCTTCAACATTACAATGCACTTAGATCCACTATCAGAGCACAGACACCTGGAGTGGCAGCTGTTCATCTGGACTGCTTTGCTCTCAAAAGAAAGGAGGCAGTTTACAGGCTTCCCCTGAAGCTACGTGGGGGCTAACCAAGACTGCACTGTTGTGCTCCCCCCACGGCTGGACTACACTTTTTCAGAGTCCGGGAAGTGCCAGCTCAGAGCCACCTTCAACAAGGTCAGGAGTGGCATTTTTAAGACTTTGTGACGCTTCTGCAGAAGTCATCCAAGGAGGAGCCGAGCAGAGACTGAAGCCGTCCTCTGCTCAGCCCTGAGGCAGGTGGGGTGTCTTCCTGGCCGATATGCTGCGTCTGCCACCCCAGACTACATGATGCCTGAGGAACACAAAGCGAGGACAGGTCTTTAAGAAGCTGATCTGCCCTACCTGTCTTTAAGCTGTTTCTTTACCAGATCAATAGTAACGGGAGTCATCTCATTACTGGGAGTTTTGAAAGGGGCTGTACTATCTGATTTTTGAGATTTGCCATCAGCTGATCCATAGGCTGTATAGCTATAAGGAATGCCGTAGGAGGAGCCATAAGGCATCGTCGGGTAGGTGTTCTGGTAGTACATATTCACTTCGGTGGGCTGACTTGCTTGAACCTAGAGAAGAAATGGGATACACATGAACGCTGGTAGGTGAAACCATGCCAAAAATAGTATTATGCCTTTAAGGTTAAAACCTAACAGCAAAAATTAAACCATTTTCTAAACAGTATGCAATTAAAAGAAATAGAATTCTTCAAAATCAAGTAAAAGTAGGGCTAGATGAAATGTTCTTGTTCTTTTATGGGATTACAGGATTCATTTCCAATAATTTTCAGAAAAAATACGTTGAGTTGGTTCCTGGCTGGTGTGGCTCAGTGGACCGAGCACTGGCAACCAAAGGGTCGCTGGTTAGATTCCCAGTCAGGGCACACGCCTGGGTTGCAGGCCAGGTCCCCAGTGGGGAGCATGTGAGAGGCAACTACACACTGATGTTTCCCTCCTACTCTTTCTCCCTCCCTCCCCTCTCCAAAAATAAATAAAATCTTTGAAAAAAAAAAACAGAAGAGTTGGAAGGGACATTAAAAATAACCCCAGACCACCACTTCATCAATGGAAGAAGACAGATTATGAGCCATGGCCACAGGATAAACACAGGATGTGTGGTCGGGCATCGCAGACCCCTCACACCTACCCCCAGGGTACCCCACTGCACACCGGTGAGGAAAGGGTTACATTTCATGCACCATTTCAGCTTACTGCACCCTGCCATAAAACAAATGTTGTAGCTATTTAGGAAGGTATTTCTCACCTACAGGAAGAGAAACTCATCTGCTACAAAGTAACTTCTAAAGTTAGAGAATATAGCCATACTGGAAAAAAACACTTTACTGATACAGTGTTTCCCAGACTTTGCCCACTTCAGCATCACCCTGAGGGCTCCTGAAACAGCGGCTGGCCTGACCGCTGGCCTGACCACTACGATTCTCTCATTCTCTAGGTCCAGGGCAGTGAGAGCCTGCATTTCTCAGAAGCTCCCAGATGATATCTGATGCTGCTGGTTAAGGAACCACTTTGGGATACACACTACAAATTCTCCCATCACTTAACTATAAAGAACAAAATATAATACAGTTTCTTCTAAAAGCTTATTGGAGGATTTTTGGCCAAGATGGATGCGTAGGTAGATACACTTTGCCTCCACACACAACCAAAAGAAGAAAACAAATTTAAAAACAAAAAATAACTAGAACTGCCAGAAAGTCCGACAACCAAGGAGTTAAAGAAGAAACATTTATCCAGACCGGTAGGAGGGGCGGAGACGGGCAGCTGAGGCAGAGAGGACGTGGGGTTAGGTGGCAGCTGGCGGACCAGGTGGTCCCACATTTGCGTGCAGATAAACTGGGAGGAACAACTGGTGAGACAGACCACGCAGCCCAGGGTTTCAGCACGAGGAGATAAAGTCTCAAAACCTCTGACTATAAAACCTGTGGGGGTTGCAGTGGTGGCAGAAACTTCCAGTCTCACTGGAGAGTTCATTGGAGAGACCCACAGGGTCCTAGAATGTACACAAACCCACCCACCTGGGAATCAGCACCACTAGGGCCCAATTTGCTTGTGGGTAGCGGGAAAAGTGACTGAAAGCCCGCAGAGAGCTGAGCCAATGGCACTGTTCCCTCTCAGACCCCTCCCCCATACACAGAGCCACAACTGCCCCGCCCTGGTGAATACCTAAGGCTCCGCCCCTTACACTGTAACAGTACCCCAAGACAAAGAAATATGAACCAAATGAAAGAACAGATCAAAACCTCCAAAAATAGAACTAAGCAATGAAGAGATAGCCAACCTATCAGATGTAGAGTTCAATACACTGGTAATCAGGATGATCACAGAATTGGTTGAGATGGTCACAAATAAAGAAGTGAAGGCTATGAAAAGTGAAATAAAGGAAAATATACAGGGAACCAACAGTGATGGGAAGGAAACTGGGACTCAAATCAACAGTTTGGAGGAAAAAGAAGAAAGAAGCATTCAACCAGAACAGAATAAAGAAACAAGAATTCAAAAATATGAGGAGAGGCTGAGGAACCTCCAGGACAACTTTAAATGTTCCAACATCCAAATCATAGGGGTGCCAGAAGGAGAAGAGGAAGAGCAAGAAATGGAAAACTTATTTGAAAACATAATGAAGGAGAACTTCCCCAATCTGGCAAAGAAAACAGACTTCCAGGAAACTCAGAGTCCCAAAGAAGTTGGTCCCAAGGAAACACACACCAAGGCATATCATAATTCCATTACCCAAGATTAAAGAGAAGGAAAGAATCTTAAAAGCAGCAAGAGAAAAGGAGACAGTAACCTACAAAGGAATTCCCATAAGACTATCAGCTGATTTCTCAAAAGAAACCTTGGAGACAAGAAGGACCTGGAAAGAAGTATTCCAAGTCATGAAAGGCAAGGACCTACATTCAAGGTTATTCTATTTAGCAAAGCTATCATTTAGAATGGAAGGGAAGATAAAGTGCTTCCCAGATAAGGTCAAGTTAAAGGAATTCATCATCACCAAGCCCTTATTATATAAAATGTTAAAGGGACTTATCTAAGAAAAAGAAGATAAAAACTATGAACAGTAAAATGACAACTCACAACTATCAACAACAGAATCTAAAAAAAAACAAAAACAAAAACTAAGCAAACAACTAGAACAAGAACAATCACAGAAATGGAGATCACATGGAGGGTTATCAGTGCGGAGGGAGGGGAAGGTACAGGGAATAAGAAGCATAAATGGTAGGTAGAAGATAGACAGGGGGAGGTTAAGAATAGTACGGGAAATGGAAAAGCCAAAGAATTTATATGTACGACCCATGGACATGAACTAAGGTGGGGGAATACTGGTGGGAGGGGGATGCAGGGTGGAGGGGAAAAAAGGGGAGAAAAAAAGTGGGACAATAGTGTAATCAATAAAATATATTAAAAAAAATAAAAGCTTACTAGATATATAACTTATGCAATTTTCTTAACTATGGGACCTGAGCCAACAACAAAGATTCACTTCACTATGCAACATATTTTAACTTCTGCTTTAACAAAACAAGCAAAAGAAGTTTCATATTTAAATTAAATGTACTTTGTAACCTTTGAAGCCTAGTTCTCCGGCTCTCACCTGTGGGATATTGATCCCTTTTCTTATCTGCTCCTGCTCCCACCGGCTGAGCTCCTCGTCCTGCTCTCCCGTCACCAGAGCATCGTCGTCACTCCCCTCAATACCTGCAGCCACGAGCAGCCAAGATGCGTGAGGACCACCAGGAGAGCAGGGAGGGAGGAGAGGCCCCCCTGCTCTGTTACAAAAACTAGGCAGAACTGCCAGCACTGGCTCAGCCTTCCTACACTGCCTGCCATGAGCCCCGGCCTCCCCCTCCATGCTCCTGACTTTGCTTATGTTCAGGGTACACAGTACCCCCTGGAGCGAAGGCAGCCCTAATGACACCACTAAAACCCTGGGTGGGTCTCCTCATCTCTGTGAGCTCAATGTCAACTCAGCGAAGGGAGGAACACAACCTAGTGCCCCCTACCAGTGCTGGGCCGACAACACAAATTTCTGCACAACACAAATTTCTGCGTGAGAGCTGCGTAGGCCTCCACCGGCCCCTCTGAGCAAGTAGTCAGTTAATCACGCTCAGGTTTTGAAAATATTCCAGCACGACACTCGTACCCAAGCAAGAACTGTTCTCTAACATTAAACATAGTTTTAAGAAAATGTCAAATCAATTTTATATCTGTGGGATTTAATAGCAATGTAATGAATGGGCTTACTATCCTACTCAATCAAGTTACCTATTTCCTCGGCAATTTTTTGTCTTTGTGACTTTTCTTTCACAGAAAACACTATCCGGCGTTTCTCGTCATCATCTTCGTCATCGCTGGCATCATTCTCATCTTCTCGAACAAGGCGGCCTTTCCCAGGCTCGCTTTCGTGAGGAGTGAAGTCTCCCAACTCCCGGGCCATCTGGCGCTTCTTCCTGGCAGCATGTATGAAAGCCGCGTCGGGGATTTCTCCTGGAGACCAAGGGTGAGGGTTAGAGACGCATCAGGGATGCAGGCTCTACTTTCTTGAAAATATGCGGGATGAAATGATCTCACAGAGACACACGAGGAGGTTCTAGTGTCAGCTGCTGGCTCCCTCCCCAAACTGGGCCTGCAACCCACTGCATTCTCTCTAATTCGGTTTAAAGGGAAACCGAAAGTCACAAGGAAACTGACACAGACCCATAATGGCCACATGGGGGAGAGAGTGTGGGTGTGGGTGTATGTGTGTGTGTGTGGGGGGAATCCAGCAAAAGCAGTTTTATTTTAATTGTATTTTCTTCACCTTTAAGTAAAACGAAAGTAATCCAGTCACATTACTAAATTAGAAAACAGATAAAAATTAAAAAGGTGCCCACGCCTCATGATCCCCAAAACATTATTATATGTACAGTGCACTTCTCTTGCAAAGTTTTCAGTTCACCCGTAAGCACGCTGACTAAACAATTCTGTGCCTAGTTTTTCTTCTTAAAACGTAAGCTTTTCTTCATGTTATTGTTTTGCATAAATATAATTGTAATGGCTTAACAACTTCTGGACATACACAGCGTTACCTACTGCACAGTTAACTGACTTTTCACCCACAGTAAAAACCGACGCCCTGCTACCCATCGAACTGCCATCTCAGCAGCTACGGAACGTCCCTTCACGCAAATGCACCTTAGCCCACGGAGCCACTCCTCTCCCACAGACTCCTCTCCCACAGACGCTGTTTCCAAGTTTTGCTCAGTGCAAATAATGTTGTGATGAAAACATTGTTTCTCTGGGATGAATTTCTAGATACCGAGTCACAGGGTCAAGAACATTTGAAATCACTGCCAAACAGCTGAAGGACTGTACCAATTAGAATGCTACCAGTCTACGTACATAATTTTTCTCAACTTTAGCAGGCCAGAGGAAGCATTTTTAGACTTTATAAATGTTATGAGTTAAATGATACCTTTTCGTAATTTAAATTCGGCTACAAAGTGATTCATTATTCAAAAGCTAATTAACCAGTGAAGGGGTGTGCAAACTATTTTGTAGAGAAACGTAAAAAATGAAGAAAGTGTGGACAGAAAACTAACAGCAGCTAGTTTTGCTTTCAGAATCAGCTTTAAAAGAAATCTTAATCCGAACTACAGAGAAAACCACTGTAGTGCCATCTCTCCGTTAACTAGAAGCCCCCCGTTTGCTTTGATAACTCACGGCCTGTCTGACAAGGACTCGTAAGGCTGGAAGTCTCTAACTCCCTTCCCTCCTTGCAAAAGGAAACACCTGGCTCCCAACAAGGATGCCCTCAGAATACCACTGGGCTGACTCCGTCCTTCCCAGCAGTCTCCACGGATGCCCATTACTGAGGGCGAGCCCGCACCTGGACGAAGGACATTCAAGGACGACAGAGCATCTGCGAAGGCCCCGCCAGCCTTGGGCTTTCCCTCCTCCTTTTCGCTCTCCACGTTCATCTCATCTTCGCCGCGCTCTCCCAGCACAGCCCCGTCCTCTGGACCAGTGTCCTTGGCATGTCCTGTTTTGGCCGAAGGTGGCTCATCTGCATTTTTGAAAAAATTAAAATGATTTTAGAACAAAATCCATTAAGTTAAGGAGGGGCTTTTTATTTGAATATGGGCTCGATTCATTAAAGCTCGAACTATTTTGTTTACAAAAATTTGAAACCACTAATGTGTAGAAAGGAAGTATCACAAGGGACATGCATACCTGGGAGGTAAAAGTAATATAGGGGACACAGGGCTGCATTTGTGCCACTCAATCTTACCTCGAGTTAACTTTGTCAAAATGTTACTAATTTATCAAAAGGAACTGTTTCTTCCTCCAAACTCCCTAGGGGACTGTGCCTCTCAGAAGCATTATTTCGTTTTGTATGTCGGTATTTCCTGACGCTCTTGAGCCCATTCCAGGAAGCTTTTATCAAGAACCAAGTTCAGGGGCCAGACGAATCTATGTGATGAATGGTGTGGGATATCATCTTGGTTCACAACCGTTTCTCACCACCAGCTGAAGGGCAAGACTCAGAAGTGACGTGCGCATGCGCAGCCCTGGCCCCACGGCCACCACCGGATGTGTAAGAGCGAGTCTGCGACTGAGGCAGAGGCACCCTGACCCTCTCCCTAGGAATCCAGAACTGGGACAGGGACCAGTCAGAGACCAAACATGGGTCCGGGAAGGGAGCTGTGGAGTGGCCACCCTCTGCCACGTGGAGAGAGGAGAGAGGAGAGAGCTCTCCCATCTTCACTTGCGCTGCCCAGGCCACTTCTACGGCCAGTTTCGAGACTGCTCTCCTGCCACTGGGCTCTGAAGGCCTGTAATTGTTTGCTTCACACCAAGTGGTTTACTTTACTTGTAACTGAACAGTCCTATCACACCCTCCGTCCCAGGCAAAAATCAATAAAATCAAAATGTTTCCAACCTTGAAGCACTTGAACCTGGCCATGCACACAACAGGCACAAGGATATAATGAAAGTGTAAGACAAATGTTTATTATAAGTATGAAAGATGCCCTGTTGTTTCTCTAGCACGATCCCCTCTCAAAAATTGTGTCAAACGTTCTGCACTCTTCCCAAAGCATTCTCTCCCCCTAAACAAGAGTACAGGGATAATACTGCCCCCCCACCCCTCGACTTCACTGGGGAGTCAGACTCCAGCTTGTCAAATTGTTATTTTAGTAGCTATGTAATATCCCTTCGAGTAAACGTACCTTAATTTACTAAGCCATTCCTCTCCAGCTAGACATTGTTTCCGAGTTTTTTGTTTTTAAATATTTTATTTATTTTTAGAGAGGGGGAAAGGAGGGAGAAAGAGAGGGAGAGAAACATCAACTGCTTGCCTCCCGCGCACCCACACTGGTGACCTGCCCACAACCCAGATGTGCACCCTGCCCGGGAATTGAACCAGCGCCCTTTGCTCCGCAGGCCAGCAGCACTCGATCCACTGAGCCATACCAGCCAAGGCTCCGAGTTTCCAAATTTTGATCTGTTAGCTCATTTTATTTTAGGCTCTTTAATTTTTTCCAGTTACTATCCTACCTTACTGGCCATAGACTTCATTCTGAAGTGCATTCTGAGACTATGAGATTTTAAAATTCACTTTGTTAGATGTCCTTCTATATAGTTAGGAATCAAAAAACATCCACTTCCTTCTGCTCTCAACCCACACGACATCGACGGCTTTCACCAGACAAAACAGAACTAGGAAAGGCCATCCAGATCAGACAGACATGCACGGAAAGCGCCCTCCGCAGCTTTCACAGGAGTCACTGCTGTTCACTAAGTTCACAGCGGCTTGTGTGAGGTCCAGTGCAGTGGCAGCCGGGCTTCTGGCCTCTGGCAGTGGTCAGGCCCTGCGCGTCAGGTGCCCCCATAAAAAGAGAAGCTAAGTAACGGCTCTCCCCACACCCCCCGGCCCCTGCCAGCGCCACTTCAGGAGACTTGCTCACACACACTCTCGCTGCCTTGAACTCGATCAGGCACTCCCTCTTCCTCAGTCTGCAAGCAGGCATGACATTCTGATCCCCGGTCTCTGTCCCTATTGTCCGCTGCGCCCTCTGCCGAATGCCCCAGAGAAGCAGAGGGCCCTGCTGCCTACTTCACTTCCTCACCAACCTGCGCGCCCACCCCTGGCACATGGCCGGCGCCCTCTCTTTCCAACCCAGTTCACCAGCAGGCGCCTGGCTGCAGCCATGCTGCTTTGCACAGGACTGTCGAGCAAGGCAGCACAGCAGCCCCTCCTCCAGAGGGCACCGGCGGCAGCTGGTGGACCATGCCCTGCCCGATGCCCTCCTCCAGAAAACCACACAGCGACCCTGCCAGCAAAGGTCCTTCCTCAGCCCTTCCTTTTCGTGACCTTTCTGGTACTAAGTCCTACAACTGACCATCACCATCGTGAAACTCTCCCGTCTTTTCTCCTCTAGGCTTTTGTATCTCTGTAGTAAATCCTCTCGTCTCAGTAAGCACGGAACCTAAACCTTCATCTCCGACTGTTCACTGGCTGTGGCACTGAAACTCGGTTTAAAAGTGAACTCACATTCTGATTGGTTGAGCATCATCCCACAAAGCGAAAGGTCACCGGTTGATTCCCGGTTAGGGCACAAGCCTGGGCTGTAGGTTCAGTCCCCTGGGGTGTGAACAAGGGGCAACTGACTTCCTCTATCCCATAGAGGTCTCCCTCTTTCTCTCCTTCCTTCCCCTCCCCACCAAAATAGATAAATAAAATCTTAAGAAATAAAGCGACCTCATCATTTTAAAAATATCACGAGAAGAGGCTTCCAAGTTGCTACTACCTCTGTTTTGAAGGCAAGTCATCTCTGCCCGCCTAAGGAGGGGGGGCAGGAGGGCCCAGGAGGGCGAGCTGACTAGCGAGAGAGCCCCCAGCACCGTCATCTCAGGGACGAGAGGACAGGCTACAACAGCGCCCACCACCTTCGGGAAGGTCGCGAACTGAGTCATTGGGTGAGCCTTACGTGACAGTGGCAAGACAGAGGTGTCACGGACGACAGCTGCATGAGCCGTTTTCGTCAGGTCTCACTTCTCCTGACCTTTCTTGCATTATTTCATCATTCAATTGATTCTCGAGAGATTTGGGGAAAAGGAAGCAGTTTCCTCGACTCCAAGACAAGTGGTTCCCTTAAAAACACTCCTCCTGCCACCTGCCTTCCCTGCTTCCGTGCGAAACACACAGCTCTCCTCTCAGCCACCCTGGCACGAAAGCTCGGAGTCGACTATTTCTTTCAACTCCAATAGCTAAGGCATACAGGAAGCCTGCCAACTCTTCCGTCGGAACGTTTCTCAAAGAGCCCTTTCTTTCCATTTCTTCTCCTTCACCCACAGCAAACGTTTTTAACTCATCCCCAGTTTCCCAGAGAGACAGGGAAAGATGTCTGGACCCACCAATCCTGGATCAAAGCTAACCCTGGAGCCTCCCGGGCCCCAGGCCACCCGTCTCTGCTGGTGCCAGCCCACACTGCAGGCCCGTGCCAGGAGGAGGCTCCAAAGGCATCTGTCACGTCCCCATCCTGGCACAGCAGCGAACACAGCAACGCCACACCCCGTGCTGGACACTCAGCACCCGTCACAAACTGTCAACAGCACACCTTTCACCCTGAACCACAGCTCCATCCACGAACCCCGTGTTGGCCAAGGATGGGTACTTGCTCTTTTGCAAAAGGGCCTTGGTCACATCAATCTTTGATAACCCCCCCCACCCCCACTCCCGGCAACAGATCCACTTTCCTAAAGACAAACAACTGCTTAAACGTTGAACTACGGCCGAGAGAGAACATGAGACACATCGGCACAGGGCAGGCGGGGCCTCACACTGAGGAGCCTTTGGCCACGGAGGGTGGGGGCCACAGGACACTCAGGGCACTCCTAAAGGTCCCCTAAGAATGAAACCCACTGCAGAAATACCACCAAGAAACAGAAAACCTGTCTCCACAAAACACAGATGCAGAGATCTGCACAGTACTCCCTCAAAGAAGAATAGACGTGTGTCTCAGGGTGAAGTGGGAACCCTTTCTCTGCTCAACAGCAGTCTTGGGAGAGGAGCAGTCTCTGCGGGAGAAACATTCCGGGGGCCACAATTATGTCTATTTAAAAGATGTGTTTACGTTGCAATTGTGTTAGAAATAGCAGAGCCATGGCCACTCAGTTTGGATCAGTGACCGCGACAGGGTCAACTGAAGACGTCCCTAATACATATAGCAAATCCAGTCAATCAGTATGAGAAAGAATCTTGTTTGACATTTCAAAAGAATATTCTTAGTTTGGTACTTACTGTCGGCTGATGAGTTGAGTTCTGTCTTGATTTTCGACTTTTCAAGATCTTCTTTATATTCTTTCTTAAGTAATTTCACTATCTTTTTGCTATAACTTGATTTCTTCACTTTGAAAACTTCTTCATTTTCTTAAAAGAGAAATTAAACGAAGTCTGTAGCAACCATTTCCACACTCTTCCCTTCTAGCTTTTTGCATGATCTTATGTGATTTTCAAATTCTTTCAAATATGTACTCGTACATCCCAAGTAATTATATACTTGAAGTTATTTCAAATGTCATAGGCTCTCAAAAACTGAAGTCAACTTCACAAACTAATCTAGAATAACACGAAAAGCTGAGACTTTTAAAAAAACATAAAACAGTAAACTGCACGAAATGTTCCAATGTCCTATTGCCTTCCACAGACCACCCACTTCAGGAGGAGAAAAAAAATCACTGAGAAAGCACATAATCACCAAACTGAAGCAAAATATCTAAAATCAAAAGGTGCTGCTTAACAGAGCTGCCAAGTCTGAGTAACTCCAAGTCCATGGCCAAATGACATTCGTTCTTTCAAGACTAAGCCGAAAACAAAACACTTTTCAAAAGCTCTGAAGACGTGTCCATCACCTCGGATTCGGAAATTTTAAAGTCAAACACAAACACTACCAAACAGTGCTTGCAAGAACAAAATCTGCCCTCCTCTTAAACAAAATAAGAAATAACACAAGGGCCAAAGAGAAACGGCCGGCCTTACTGGAAAACAAGAAAGCATCTCACATCAAGACGCAAGCGAGATTTCCAAAAATCTTAACTTCTTATGACATTAATTTCAAGGGCTATATAAACACAAAACATTAATATTTCAGGTTCTTTTATGATCAGACGTCTAGACGCACTTGCAGCCTTGGGAAAACCAAGGCTGGGCGATCTCAAGAGTCTGGTCCAAGGTCACTTGGAACCAGAGCGTCTACTCGGGGCTTCTGTCCCCAGACCCAGAACTCCGGCTGTTCGCACCCCCGGCCTCCGAGTCGCCCCGGGACGGGGCACCCCAGAGGCGTGGCGACCGCAAAGCGCTCGGGGAACGAGCCCCGACCGGCCAAGGGTTCGCACTCGAGTTGTCCCTGAAACACTCCGCCGGTGAAGAGGTAGACCAGGGGCACCGCGTTTCCCCGGGGAAAGCTCCGCTGATCGCCTCGGGCCCACGGAGTGGAAAACGCACAGGCGGCCGGGGAAGCGGCGTTGTAGACAGCGGGCTGGCGGCGGCGCGGGAATGCGTCCCCGGCCGAGCACCAGGCCGGAGGCGGGCAGGGCGTGCAAAGGGCCGGCGGGAAGGGGCTTCGCGCCGCGGGAGAGGTGGGGCGGGGATGTCGGGGTGCGGGGCCCCTCGCACGGCAGTTACCTTCTTCCTCGTCCTGGAAGCTCAGCAGGCTGGCCCGGGGCACCTCTTTGTTCTCGCGCGGCCTCTTGCGCGGCTTCAGCCCGTTGCCCGGCTCAGCGCCGCCTGGGAAGCAACCCCCGGCTTCGGCCCCGGGGCCTGGGGTCAGCGCAGGCGGCGGCGGCGGCCCCGGGCCCAGCAGCCCCTCCCCCCCGGGGGCCCGGTCGCCTCCGCCGCCGCCGCCGCCGCCACCGCCACCGGGGCCCGGCTCTTCGCCAGTGCCCGGAGGCGGCAGCAACGGCGGCGGCTCCTGCTCTTCATCGCGCTCTCGCTCCTCCTCCTCCGAGTCGTTCCGCTTGCGCACGTTCACTCGCCGGGCCTTTCGGAACATCCCCGCGGCCCGCACGGCGGTCTCACCCTCGCTCCCCCACGGCGGCCCCGGCACTGCCGAGCTCGCGACGGCGCACGCGCGCGCCCCCAAGCCCCAGCCCGGAGCTGTCTTCCCTCGCGGTACCGCGCACCACCAAGCGCGCATGCGCTCGCGCTCCCACTGCTTGCGCGAACTCCGCGCCTCTCGCGAGAACGTCGGCTCCCTGCAGTGTCCTCTGTCGGCGCGGAGGACTATCGGCACGGAACTCTGGGACTGGTGCTCTTTGACGGGTCACAAAGAGGATCATAGAGACTGGAGGAAAGAGTGAGCTCCGTCTACGGTGCGGCAGTGCGTCCTCCGCTCTTCTGCAGAGCAGTCCCGCAGGACCTCCTGCTGAGCGCAGGGGCTGCGGGAGGAGGGGGCGGTCCCGGGGAGGAGCCGCAGGAGGAGCCCGGCGCGGAGAGGGCGCACGTGGTGGGATGGGCACGTGGTGGGATGTGCCGGGGGGGTGTGCAGCGGGTATGAAGTGGGGATCCTCAGTAACTAATATGTCATCGCTAACCATAACGACAGAACGCGTTCAAAACCATTGAATTTCATTTGTGGGAGATGCACCCTGGCCTAATAGTGTAGCCCCCTTCTTTCCATTACAACGAAAGCAAACTGTTCTGGTCGAAAGAGTGTCAGGTCTGCCAGCAGTTCTTGAACCCGCCACTTTCAGAAACAAACGGAAGGGAAATCGACTTGAGGTCGGGGTGGTTATGTCCCCTTTCGGACTTGCGTGGACTCACAGAGGTGACAGTCCTTAACTGGCGAGGCTGGAGCAAGGACTGTCCCTTGAGGTTGGCCTCACAGGCTTCCCTGTTGTGTCACTACACTTGGGGCCTTTTCCTTCGCAGGAGGCAGCCATGTAATGAAAAAAGCCCATCCGGCTCTAGAAGCCGTCCGGTTCAGTGCAATGTTAAGAGTTTCTCATGATCCTCCACAGATACTCTAGGAACCTAAAAGCAGGTGTGTATATTTTCATGAGTTATCTTTTTTACACAGGGTATACACGGTGCACGTTTTGTCTGGAAAAAAAAAAAAAAAGCGTTGTCTCTTTTATTACCAGCTACAGAGTGATCGTTGTGGGAACGTACCATAATTTATGTAACCTTTCCCATAACGTTTGATAGTTTATTTCTAGTTTTGATATCATAATCGACGCTGCAATAAAAGCTTCCAAAAATGGTTCCATCTGTAGGGTGAACCAGAATTGGAACTGCTAGATCCAAGTGGGTGTCAGTTGCTCTTTATAGAAGCTGTGCTGATTTGTACCGCTGCCAGCGAATGTGACAGTGCCTGTTTGCCTTGCCATCCTGTCAAAATTTCACTTCAGATTTAAGCTCCAAGTTGAAGCAGACCAGCCGAAGCCCACTGCGAATTTCTATGTCGTATACATCTGCCTCTTTTCACTAGCTTTCTTTGATTGGATTTGAGATCTGCCCCCCAGGACTCACTTTTGGAAATTGGCAAGATGATGTGGGCCAGCAATTTTCAGTAGGTGTGCCACAAGAATTTTTTACTTTTTAAGATTTTATTTATTTATATATATATATTTTTTTAGAGAGATGAGAAGGGAGAGAGAAAAAGAGGGAGAGAAACATCAATCGGTCACGTCTCACAGGCCTCCAACCAGGAACCTGGCCCGCAACCCAGGCCTGTGCTGGGAACGGAACTGGTGACCCTTTGGTTCGCAGGCCGGTGCTCAATCCACTGAGCCACACCAGCCAGGGCAAGAATTTTTTAAAAGTGGACTATCTGACTCTTTAGTCAAGGGCACTGACATGTCTTCCCTTAGATTGTCAAACATGATGACAAAGCCAACACAACAATAGCTGCCTGGTGTGAGTGAATCAAAATGATACCTATTTTTTTGGTTAGAATGGCAAAATACATATATATATATGTATATGTGTGTGTATACACAGACACACATTTTGGTGTGCCACAGAATTTTAGTAATTTGTATGTGCCATGAGATGAAAAAGGTAGAAAACCGCTGCTCAAGGCTGTGAGCATCCTCTAGCATTCTCTCCCACTTCATAGGAAAAGTTAGTAACAACTGGCTTCCGTTCTATTCAAATTTCCTAAGTTCTTATGTTCCAGTTCTTCAGCATTGATTTAAGTTCTGATTCCAACAACATTCCGTCAGTGAAATTGAACTCCAGTTCCCATCACAAAAGATTCAAATTGTGCCTCGTCAGCCTCCAGACACCTGAGCCAAGAGACAGATGAGCAGTAACATGATTACAGCGGAGGCGACTCTGGTCCAGCCCAGAGCAGGATGTGTTAACATCTTGCCCTAAAACTTCAAAAAGATCTTCCGCTGGGAAATAAGGCTAGAGGGGAGAGCGCTTGCATTCTAAAGTGAGCCCAGATATGAAAAGACAATAAATGTATTTATAACTTTGACAGTCTGCCTATTCAATAATTAAAGGGTAAAGTTAAACACGCAAAAGTTATCTTGCTGCTCAAGCAAGTCAGAGGTCCTTCTAGAGGGTGTAGACCTTGTGGAAACTACATTCCTGACACTGCAGAGCTGCTTTAATTGCCTGTCAGCAGTGTTTTCACAGAATTTAATTGTTTTATAAAACGCTCTGCACTGTAAGTATTAAGCCAACCAATTTGGTTACTGAATATAGTATGTCACCACCATATATCTATGTCATATACCATATAGTATGTCACCACCACTTAGTACTGGAGTGTCTCTGGTCCCTGGGAAGACAAGGACCACTCACTCACACACAACTGTCACATCGCCCGTTTTGTTTGAATCAGCAAGTTCGCTTAGTTTTTAAAAGCCACCTTTCTAAGCAGTAATTCTGATTAGTTTTTTTTCACCAAATTGGGACTTTACATGGAATAATTGACCCGTAAATTCCCACAAAATAGGCAAATCAGTCTTGTCTGTTTCCTGAGTCCGTGCGAGACTCTGCAGTCCGGAACGGTGGTTACCTGACGCAGGTCAGGCTGACGAACCCCTGGGAACTTCTCCGGGTCAGCCGCCAGTGAGGGGGTGAGGGCAGGCTGGGCAGGGGAGAGCAGCCACAGGTCCTTACTCGGGGAAAGGAGTCCTGTGCTCTGAGGCCGTCTTTGCCTGCCTGTGTTAAGATGCCAAAATCTCTCTCCTTGTGCAAATAACGATGGTGGTTGTGTGTGTGTGTGTGTTTACACCCTTGTTTAGCAAACTGAGAAGTAGTGAAAGCTATTAAGTCTTCTCCAAATTTTTATTTTAGCTAAAAAAAATTTTGGCAGGCAGAATCTGATCATCTAGGAATCCCTGATCTAGGAGTTTTTCTTTTCTCTCTAAAACTCTAATGCAATTCCCTTCTGAGAAAAAAGCTGAATAAATTTAGTTAAAAATTTTAAGCCTTGCCTTGCTGAAGGAGGTTCTGATTAACTTCAGGTAAAACGTGAGCTGCATGGGGGATAGGGCCTGGCCCCTCAGCAGGCAGTAAGTACTTGTTGACTGAAGGATACTGAACAATGTTTGTTCAATTAGTGGTAGATGTTTTATCCTGTGTTGATACAAGTCAACATTCTCTACAGCTTGCATCCCCTTATTCCTAAAACAAGATCACAATACATTTGTTATAAATCACTGGATTCGTTTTTCAAATGGTAATAGACACCCCCACTCTGCTCAGCCTCAGGAAACTGCCCCCTGGAGTCACGAGGAGGCTGGGAGGCTGTCCTGGCGCTCAGACTGGGCAAAGCACAGGCTCCTGACCCACGGTGGGCCAATCATGGTCTCCCAAGAGTTTCCCCTGGAAACAGAGACAATGAGTCCCTGCTGGTGGCTGGATCTGCAATGGAGGGGAAAGCGGAAGGAAAGCCATAAATTACCATGTCGGCTCCTGAGCTGAGAAAAGTAGTGTGGGAAGCAGCAGAGAAGAATGGAGCGGGAGAGGACAGAGAATACAGTGTGTGGGCCCCTCCTGCCGCCCCAGTTCTTGCTCACAGGTCTTCTGCAAGCAGGGCTGCTGCGCCCCTCACCTGTGCAGGGCGCCCCCAGGTCCCGTAGGGTGGTTGACGCTGCTTTATGGCTCCCAGGACTCCAAGTTTGTTTGTGTTAGTTAGGACCAGAGGATTCTCGCAGAATAACCAAGAGTTATTTTAATTTTGTGTAATGTTCACTTTATCTGTGTAAATTATATGATTGTTTTTTTAGAAGTTTACAATTTAATAACTCTTCAGCTACAGCTGTTGTTGAGAGAGGAGCTTTCCTTTATTTCTACTTTTTTAACGCAGCCGTACAGGTAAGCTCGCTGGCATTTCAGCAGTGGGTGGGGGTGAGGAAAGGTCTTTTTTTGCAAGTTTGTCGCCATTGCAGGTAATGAGAGAAAATACCTTCATCCAGAGCGTGTGAATAAAAGCTTTCTAAGTACTTTCAAACTCCATTGAAATTGAGCCACTGCATCTAATTCGGTAAGATTATCTTTTCTATCAAACTGTTGTTATTGGTGGAATCCAGATTTAAAAGATTCAGGTTTTCAAAAGTTAATTTTTTTGTTACTTTAGTATCCCCAGTGGAGAGCCAGTTAACATTGATGAATGTATTGGCCATTCCACTGCAAAGATCATTCCTTGATTTTCTGAAATGACAGTTTTTTTTCAACAAAAAGAAAGGGAATTTTTATTTACTTTTCATCCAAACTTAGTGTGCAATAATAAAAGTAAGCAAGGTTTTATTTCCTTGCATGGAAATACTGAGCTTATTCAGTAGCTTTGAAATGCACCTGCTATTTAGACTAGGTAATTCTGTAACCCATTCACTCGACAAAATTTATTGAGCATCTGGTGGGTTCTAGGCAGCAGAAAAACAGTCGTGAACAAGACAGGGGTTCTTTCTCCCAAATCTGTAGTTGGGCTGGAGACAAAATAAACAAGTGAGTAAACAAAAAACAGTTAATGTTACAAAGAAACCGATTGCATGCTACATCTGAAGAACCACAGGTATGGACATGAAAATGATAGACATTTCAATTTGATTCATTTTTACCTATCTGCCGATGGCCATTTAAATATCTTTATCGTTAGTAAATGTGTAAAGATTTCTGGGATTGAGGCAAGACATTTGCCTTCAAGATGATTACAATGGAACTTCCGGCCAAGATGGAGGCGTAGGTAGACACACTGTGCCGCCTCTCACAACCAAAAGAAGGACAACAACAAATTTTAAAACAAAAAACAACCAGAACTAACAGAAAATCGAACCGTATGGAAGTCCGACAACCAAGAAACTAAGAAACATACGTCCAGACCGGTAGGAGGGGCGGAGAGGACTCGCGTGGCGGGGCGGTGGCTGGCGGATCCGGGAAAGGCGCGGCTGGCCGGGAGAGGTGGCGGCTGCGGCCCGGGCGTCCCACTCCCTCGTGAGGATAAACGGGGAGGAACAACTGGGGAGCGGGACAGACCCCGAAACCCAGAGTTCCTGCGCCGGGAGGTGAAGCCTCAGAGCCTCTGATTGAAAACTCCTGTGGGGGTTGAGGCGGCGGCAGCGGGAGAAACTCCCGGCCTCACGGGAGAGCTCGTTGGAGAGACCCACAGGGTCCTGGAGCGT